>JAQQSK010008024.1:0-13697 GCA_028658325.1 Potorous gilbertii | reverse complement strand
GATCAAAGGGCATAGAATATGATATTCCAGAAGTCAAAAGAACTAGGTCTAAAACCAAGAATCACCTACCCAGCAAAACTGAGTATAATACTTCAAGGGAAAAATGGTCTTTCAATGAAATAAAGGACTTTCAAGCATTCTTGATGAAAAGACCAGAGCTGAAAAGAAAATTTGACTTTCAAACACAAGAATCAAGAGAAGCATGAAAAGGTAAACAGCAAAGAGAAATCATAAGGGACTTACTAAAGCTGAACTATTTACATTCTTACATGGAAAGACAATATCTGTAACTCTTGAAACTTTTTTCAGTATCTGGATAGTTGGTGAGATTACACACACACATAGACACACACTCTCACTCTCACACACACATACACTCAAATGAAGAGAGAGACAGAGAGCACAGGGTGAATTGAATAGGATGGGATGATATCTTTAAAAAATGAAATTAAGTGGCGAGAGAGAAATATATTGGGAGGAGAAAGGAAGAAATGGAATGGGGCAGGTTATCTCTCATAAAAGCGGCAAGTAAAAGACTTTTCAGTGGAGGGAAAAAAAGAGGGGAGGTGAGATAAAAAACAGGAAGCTTACTCTCATCACATTTAACTAAAGGAAGGAATAAAATGCACACTCATTTTGGTATGAAAACCTGTCTTACAATACAGGAAAGTGGGGGAAATGGGGATAAGCAGGTTGGGGGGGATGATGGAAGGGAGGGCAGTGGGAGGAGGGAGCAATTAGAAGTCAATACTCTTGGGGAGGGACAGGATCAAAAGAGAGAATAGAAGCAATATGGGGCAGGATAGGATGGAGGGAAATACAGTTAGTCTTACACAACATGACTATTATGGAAGTCACTTGCAAAACTACACAGATATGGCCTATATTGAATTGCCTGCCTTCCCAAAGGGAATGGGTGGGGAAGGAGTGATGGGGAGAAGTAGGAACTCAAAAGTTTTAGGAACAACTGTTGAGTATTGTTCTTGCTACTAGGAAATAGAAATACAGGTAATGGGGTATAAAAAGTTACCTTGCCCTACAGAAGAGAAGATGGGGACAAGAGAAGGGAGGTATGATAGAAGAGAGGGCAGATTGGTGATAGGGATAATTAGAATGTTCAGTGTTTTGGGGTGGGGGGAGGGGAGAAATGGGGAGAAAATTTGGAATCCAAAATTTTGTGGAAATGAATGTTGAAAAGTTAAATAAAAAAATTTTTTTAAAAATTGTTTTTGAAATCTAAATTGTTATCCTCTGAACCCTCCCCATCTCATTGAGAAGGCTTGAAATATCAGTTTTTTATATATATATATATATGAGAAACCATGCAAAACATTAGCATGTTAGCTATGTTGGTTTTTTTTTTATGAAGTAAGAACAATAAAGTGGAAAAAAATATACTTCAGTCTGCACCCCGACTCCATTAGTTCTTTCTCTGGAGGTGTATAGCATTTTTCATCATAAGATCTTCAGAATTATCTTGGACCATTGTGTTCATAAGAATACAGTCTGCAAGTCACAATTATAGAGCGCTGGACCTGGAATCAGGAGGTCCTGAGTTCAAATCAGGCCTCAGATGCATACCAACTTTGTGATTCTGGGAAAGTTACTTTACTCTGTTTGCCTTGGTTTTCTCATCAGTAAAATGACCTGAAAAAGGAAATAGAAAACCACTCTAGTATCTTTGCAATAAAAAACCCCAAATGAGGTGATGAAGAATCACACATAACTGAAACATTTGAACAACAATTGGAACACCAAAAGTACATTGTGGAGGGTTAGTAGAGTAATCCAGTGAGAGGGGGTTGGTAATCCAGGGGTGGCACTGTGTGTGTGTATAGGGAGAGAAGCTTTTCAGGTAACAGGCATAGCTCAGGCAGGAGAATTGGAAGACTAATTCCTCCATTTGCTTAGACTGAAAGAGGGGTAATAATTAAGAAATAGGTCTGGAAAGTAGGTGATAGCCAAGTTGTGGAGAACCCTGTTGTATCTTTTTATCAAGGAGTTTGTATTTCATGCTTTAACCTTTGGGAGCCACTGAGGTGGCTAACAGATTGACATAAGACACATGAATTTTAGGAAGATTACTGTACAATTAGGTAGTGCATGAAGGATGGATTAGAGAGAGGAGAGATGCTTATTAAATAATCAGTAATCCCTTTTTAGTTATGTATACAGACACATATGTACAATATTTCAAGACTAGGTTTATTTCTAAATTTTTGTTTCTTCCTTTTTACTAAATCATTTTCATTTAATACTCTCTCTATCTCAACCCCTATTGAAACCTTCCTTATAACAAGGAAAAGCATTTTAGCGAAAGGTCATTTAATATATTTTTTTTAAAAGCAGGACCTAAAGAAAGGATTTTTCTTTACGTATATTCTGTGATTAATGTTTTTTGTTGTAAATACTTACTTTCTCCTTCATAAGACCATTTTTACAGCATTTTAATATCACTTCTTTTAAAGGCATGATTTTGTTCTCATTTAGTTTTATAGGCTTAGTTATGTATGTATTTTATAGATTATTAGTTATATATCCTTTATATATTCATTCATTCGTTGTTCCTTGAGAGAACCTTTTTTCCAGTGGACACTTTCTCTTCCCTCTTGGCTACATGGATTCTAGGATTGTATTATGCATAGATACTGCTGTTTTCTTACTGGCATTTTCTTTCTACATGATAATTGAAATTTAGTGTAGCTGAATTAACCACTTAGATATTTTCCTAAGTACTGCATTAGAATTGATATTTAAAATGATGAACTTGAGAAACTACAGGGTCTTGTTGCCTTTTGAATCAGCATATAATATTCAGTATTTATTTTTATTTTAAAATGAGAGTTTCTGTATTTATATTACTGTTCTCACTCAAATTTCCCATGATGTTCAGTAAAGATTTAAAGTACATGTTTAAAAGCTAGAGACAGGGCACAACAGAATGACTGGAGAAGAGGTCTGACTTTTTCTCCATTCTTTTTTGGAACATACAAAATACCATGTTTTCATTACTACTATGGTAGTATTAGTATATAGGAGCCATTCACACAAGATCCAGGAGCTGTACATGTTGATTTTGTTCCCTTGAAAGGTGATCTTGTATGTATGCCTCTTTCCTCATTACTTTGTATTAATTTTGCATATATCTTGGCCATACTTTTACGTATACATGTTGTCTTCCTGTTATAATGTAAACTCCTTGAGAGCAGTGATCATTTTCCTTTTTTTTGTTATTTCCAATTTCTTGGGCATGAGCTAGAATATGAGAGTTATTCATTTTCATTTCTCTTATTAATAGTGATTTGGGGCATTTTTGATCTTTGAGAAATAGCTCTTGTTCTAACTGCATTTGATTTTGTCTATACAAATTCTTTAAAATTTTATAAATTCAGAATTGTCCATTTCATGTGATCCTTTTGTGATTTCATTTTTTGTTTGATTTTTTCCACATTCTGTGTTTGACCAAGCCACTTTCCCTGCTCCTAATTTATAACATCTAAGTCTTGTTTCCATTTAGAGCATATTGTTACTGTGTTATATCATTTGAGATGTTGGTCTAAAGCTAATTTCCATGCTTGTCTAGTTTTCTCTGAAGTTTTTTGTAGATATCATCTTTAGGTTTATCAAACATTTTGCTGTTAATATGTTCAGGTGTTTCTGGGTTTTATGTACCTGCGTAAACATTTTCAGTGATTGACTTTTCTGTTAACCAAGATGATTAATTGTAGTGCTAGGCCCTCTTCCTTCTCACTTTTTTCACTATTTCTTTTTAGATTTTTGGTGGGGTTTTTAATTTTTTGTTTGTTCCTTCAGATAAATGTTATTCTTTAAAGTCACCTATTGGTAGTTTGGTATGGTGTTGAATCTGTAAATTAGTGTAGGTAGTATTGTTATTTTTATTGTTCTGACGCTGCCCAACCATGAGAAGTTACACCACTCCTGTTATTCAGATCTGTTTAATATTTGGTAGGCTGTTGTCCAGGTTGGTTAAAGAATTGCTTTTTATAATTGAAAATATCACGAAAATATTCTTGTTATCTCTTTGGATGAGCTGATAGAAGTGGCCCAGAGGCAAGTCCTATTCTACAGTTTATTTCCTTATGTTCAATTTTCTATGGAATATTGCAAAGGTAGTGGAAATAAATGTTTTTGTAATTGAATAAAATTAACTAGATGGTGTAATAGATAAAACACAGGACCTAGAGTTTGGACCTGGGAGTCAGGAAGATTTGAGTTCAGATAGCATCTCAGACCCTTAATAGTTATGTAACCCTGGGCAAGTCACTTAACCCTGTTTACTTTAGTTTTCTCATCTGTAAAATGAACTAGAAAAGGAAATGGCAAACCACTTAGTACCTTTGCTAAGAAAACCCCAAATAGAGTCAGGAAGAATTGGGCATTACTGAAGCAACTAAACAACAAAATGTGTTTGAATGTAGGCTCAGTGAAAATGACTTTGGCAAAACTACTGTAGCATATGGAACAATAGGAATGATATCTGCACCTTGTCTTTTTTTCTTATGTGACTTTGTTCAATTTTTACTAGTTCTCCATTTCAAAGTTTTCATTCCATGTGTCTTGGAGATTGAGTACTGATGGTAGTAAGCTCTATTACAGACATTGCTCTTCAGTTTTTACGAGTTGAATCAATATTCTGTCTGGGCAGCAGTTTCATTTGGAATAATGATTCAGTTTATTGATTGAGTTCTCCAGAATATTTGGAGGTCTTTATTTGTAGTTATGGGAGGCGATGGGTGTGTGGTAATATTAATAGTAATTAATAGTAATAGTTGTAGTCGTGGGAACTGGAATCCATTCTCCACTTAACTGTCAAAGTGATCTTTCTGAAGCACAGGTTTGAGTATGTCATCACTGTGTTAAATAAACTGCATTGACTCCTTTTTACCTCCAAAATACAGTATAAAATAACTTTTCCACATTCACAGCCCCCTAAAACAAGCACCCACCCCAGCTTCTACACCTTACCTTAATTTTCCACTTCCTTCATTCCCCACATACTACGATACATTATCCTTTTTTATCCTTGAACAAGCAAGGAGACTATCTCTTGACTCCCAGTTTTCACTGGCTGTCTCCAGTACCCTCATCACTTACTTCCTGGCTTCTTTGAAAGTCTTAGGTAAAATCCCACCTTCTAGAAAAATCCTTTCCTGATCTCATTTAATGCTACCAGTGCCTTCCCTTTGTTGATTCCAATTTTTTCTTGCGTCTGTTTTGTTTGTACGTAGTTGTTTTCATGTTGTTTCCATTGTTGGGCTGTGATCTTTTTGAGAGCAAAGACTATCTTTTGCCTTTTCTTTTTGTCTCCAACATGTAACATGGTGCTTAGTACATAGTAGGCCCTTAATAAAGGTTTATGGACTACTGCTAGTAAGTAATACGTTATTGCTTCATGATGCAGTCCTTTCTTGTTTTTTGTATGTCTGATTCTTAAAAAGTTTTTTCTTAAGTATTGAAATTATTTATTAGTAATCTTTACTTATTCTAGTTCTCCTCACAAAAACTATATGGAAAACCTGAGGTCAAATGTGTCCTAAGAAACTGACTAGCTGTATCTCCCTGGGCAAGTTACTTTTCTATTGCCTCAATTTATTCAGTTGTAAAATAAGGATAAGAATAGTGCCTACCTGTCAGGGTTATGAGGATCAAATTATGTTTTATATGTACATATACATATATTTATTTTTAAGTTCTTAGCACAATGCCAGGCACACAGTAGATGTGATATAAATAGATTATTATTCTCTTCCCTTCTACCTTCCGTCACTTCAGATAATTGTAGGGGGAATTTTTACATCCTTCCTGCATGTTTACTTTTTCAAATCAATTACTGATGTTAGCAGTTCATTAAAATTTTTGAGTTCATTAAAACTCTGAAAGTAATGCTACATTTCCCCTAATACATTCTCCTACAGTTGGCTAAAAAACATTTTTATTATAAATCTAACCATTAACAAACAACCAATAAAACATTCACAAAATGAGGGTTGAATTCTAATGAACTAAATAATGAATAATAGTTGATTTTGTGCAAGATTTAACATTTTTTCTTTTAATATATACAGTCATCCCTTTTACATTCACCATTTTGGTTATTTGTGTGTTGACCATATTTCCTATTAAATGGGAATTTTTATAAATTTGAGTCATATGTAAAGAAAACTTAAATTGATGTCTCATTTATTTCTATAAGTATGCACGCATAATTTTATTATGAATGGTTAAATTTTGTTAAGTTTCAGTGTGCTGAAGAAGCTGGAGCTAAGCATTCTCTATGAGAATGCTCTATACTCAGTCATGTGATTTTTCTCTGGCAGTGATTCTTGTGTCCTGAGCTTTTCTTAGGAGAAGCAAATCTGTGAAGCAGTTGCTGGAGCTATAAGCAACTGTGAAGACTGTGCATAGTGTGTTAGATGTTAATCTTTTGCGTAGAAACTGCAGCTTTTAAAATGGGTGCACTATGTGGTTTTAATTGGTTTATATGTTAAATGTGATCAGAATTATTAAAAGTAAAGGTTTGGGGTAGAGCCTAGAGTTATCGGTAGTTTATCACATTCTTAAAGAGTCTTGTGACACTAACACCTGCAAATATCTAGGGATGACTGTATATTCAAATTAAATTTGAGCCTTTTAGTTTCTTTTGAAATCCTTTTTGAATCCTTGACATTCAGCATTGATCTAGAGCATGGTAAATAGAAATTTGTGTTGACGGTCCCTGTTAAGAACTGTTTGAGGTGGAAAAAAAAATAGAATGCCTTTATTTGAAAAAAATCAGTTCATCAAAATATATCTAGCATCATAGATTTAGAGTTTGAAGGGATTGTAAAGATCATCCCTTGTAAGGACTAGGGTCACACAAAGGAATTAGCATTTTGCATACAAATTCTCTGATTCCAAGTCCAATGTTCTTTCCTTCTTTGGGACACATTTAATTAAAGAGTTCCAATATATTTAACTGCAAACTTAGAAAAGGTATGTGTTGTAGTTTAGGGTCTAGTGCCCAATCACTGTTAGTTATTATTTTTTCCTTCAATTCCCACTATTGGGAGCTAGGTACCTAGCTGGTACCTAGAGTAGTCTAATGTATAGGGTTCTGTGTCTGGATTCATGAAGACCAGGGTTTAAATTTGACCTCAGTTATTTGCTAGCTCTGTGACCCTGTTTTTACTGGGGAGTTTTTCTGCCTGTTTTTTCTTCATATGTAAAAATGGGGGTCATAATAACAGCACCTACCTGGCAGGGTTGTTATAAAGATGAGAAAAATAAAAATTTAAAGTACTTAATGCTAGTCTTAAAATTTTTGAACCTTTAATGCCATTCTTAGTGCATAGTAGGTTTTTAATAAATGTTCATTGCCTCCCTGTTGGTGAACAGAAATAAAATAAACTTATCAGGTCATTTTATGCATTATAAATCTTTTTTGGTATGTCTAATATTTTGTTCTTCCTAAATTATATATCATAAGTAGATTTTTTTGTGTGTTGAATCCCCTAGAGGCACTTACCTCATAGAAACGTGATATTCTTTGCCCTTAAGATTTTCTTATTTATATAATCATATCATAAAAAGCTGATTTGAGAAAACAAAACTATTAATGAAAGATGTTTTACTTTTTATTGTGATAGTACTAAAATACAGTGCTTTTCAGAAGTGCTTTTGAAATATATTATGGCCAGAAAATGGCAAACCAAGATTATTCTTGAAGGGAAACTCATTGGAGGGTTATCTTAATATTTTTGTGGGAAAAGTGCTTATTTGAAGTTATAAGATACGTTGACATAATATTTCTTTCCGAAGTAGTACAACTTCTCTTGATGATTAACTGATAAATTATCCAGTTTATAGATCATCAGGATCTTTTTCTTTTTATTTTTTGCCAGCAGTTTGACTTCATTGTTGATTAATATCTTCCCCTTGAAAGTTTTTTGAAGTTTGGGAGGGAGGGTACATTAGTTTGCTTCTTCTTATTGACCCTAACCAAGTGTCATGAATGTGAAGGAGGATGTAATGAATTGTTTGAATTGCTTTGCCCAGCATCTGAGTGTTCTGGATAGCTAAATAGTATATAATCTTTCAATATACTTGTACTAGTGGAAGATAGTAATATTATATCTAGACCTAATAATTGATCAGAAAATAGCATATCTTTTTTTGACAGTCTATTTTTTCTGATTAACTACTTTTTGCTTTGAAATTGTAGTTTTTTTCTTCTTAAAAAAAGCTGTCTTGATGGCTTTGTTCTTGGTTTTCTTTCTTAAGTCATTCCTCAACATTTAGAGCCATGGGGAATAGAGGGCTAGGTCTAGGAGTTGGGAGTGCAGCTTTTGATACAAATTAGCTGTGTGCCCTTGGGCAATTTATTTAATCTCGCAGTGCCTTTAGCTCCTTTTGAAGACTATATTACAAAGTTCACCAGCAGTAAAAACTCCTTTTCCACTCTTACTCTTCTGTAGCCCTCTTCCACTCCAAAAAACGAAGTCAAGTAAATCTGTCATTCACTTCAAAGAATGGTCAATTTAATTTAGTTTAGAAAAATGAAACAGATCCACACATACAAAGAGATACAAAATGAAGTAATTTGGGGAACCATTTAAATCAAGGGGGAAAAAGCCTTCTGTAGCATAATGGCACTAAGCTGGGCTAATGAAGATGTGGGAAAAGTGAAGATGAAGGAAGATTTTACAGCCATGTGGTGTAAGGCGTTAAGGAGCAGCTTATACAAAAGCATAGAGATGGAAACTGGAATGTCACTTATGTGGGAGAGTTCTAGTTTAATTGAAATGTATGATATGTTAGGGGCATAGTAATGTATGATCATCCTAGAAAAATGGGCTGGAGCTAAATTGTGAAGAGATTTAAATGCCAAAGTGGAGAGTTTGGGTTTTTTTGCCTAGGGAGAGCTACTGAAGCTTCTTGAGTTTAGCCTCTTTTTTGTTACTTTTCATTTATATTACCATGCATTTTATTTTTGTTCTTGTTTCTTTCCCTACAAGTTTTCTCATGTTTTCTGTCAATTCTTTTTAGTGCAGTAATAATCCAGAAATTGCATTTCCATTAGAATTATCTAGAATCAGATTTTTTTTTTAATGGGATGAAAAAAATGTGGCATAGCTGTATTTTCTTTTAAATTGTGTTTAATTTTATTATATGTATTTTCAGTGAAGTATGCGAGACCTAACTGCACAAGTAACCAGCAGTCTGCTGCGGTTTCCAGAAGTGACTATTCAAGCCCTTGGAGAAGATGAAATAACACTAGAGTCAGTTCTTCGGGGAAGATTTACTGGAGGCAAGTTAATGTTTTTGAGATTTTACTAACTCAGTAACACTTTTTACTCTCATAGTTAGTGTACATTTTATATATTGATTGAAGATTTTCAGAGTGCCTAACATAGGTTATTTCTCTTGATCCTTGTAACAGAAAAGCAAAATGGGGACAAAAGCAAGCATGGGGGAGAGATTAAAGAGAAAAGTGGAAGGGCCTAGTACTAGAGGTACCATACAGAAATTTCATCTATTGCCATGTGTTCATCTGTTTCTTTTCTTTAGTGGTTTACTTTGAGATAACATTCTAGTACGATAATTTCTTCTTGTTTTGACAGCTAGCACTTTTTTCTTTAACACTTTAAAGTTTACAAAACACATTGCATTTGTTAACTCTTGATCTTCACAGCAAACCCAGAAGTGATATTATTGTGCCTGTTTTACAGATGCGAAAGTTGAGGCTGAGAGTGGTAAAGTCATTTGCCCAAGGTTATACTATAAGTGGCAAGATTTCAACTTAGGGCAACATTCTATCCACTATGCCTGTTTACCTGGCCATTCTCATCCAGGCATTACTTCTTGCCTGGATTTTGCATTAGCTTCTGAATTGATTTTCCTGCTAAAGTATATATCCTTTCTGCAATCACTCCTTTTCACTTCTACCAGAGTGATTTTCTTGAAGGGCAAATCTCACCATCACCCCATCCCTGCCTCTTTAAGTCTCTTCCAAATTTCTTTGAGAACTCAGTTCTGGTACCACCTTCTACATGATGCTTTTTCTGATTCTTCTTACTATTGCCCTTCCCTACAAACTGCCTTGTACTTATTTTATTTAAATTTGTAAATGTACATGTTGTATCCTCCAACAGAATGAAAACTCTTTGCAGACAGGATTACTTTCCCCCCCAAGGACCTACACATTAAAGTGTTAGCAGTGTATTATGGGTGCTTTATAATTGGGTGCTTTGTTGATTGATTTATTAAAGTAGTTATAACTAAAAATGTAGTTCTTCAAGTTTAGGAAAAAAGAATTATAACTTTTATTGTACTCTTGTTCAGTTTTTAAAGACCTATATTTTTCCTTATTCTACCTTTGAAGGAACTGTTCTGTGCTTCACTTTACACTGATACATACACCAGTCCTCTTCTGTCTGTGTCCATGTCCCGCCCTGTGTGTCTTCCCCTTGACTGTTCTTCCTCTTGGTTTTGACCAGGCCCCCTGTGTCCTTGGATCCTGTGCCAGGCCCTTTCCCGCTTCTCTTCCTCCATCCCCCACATCTGTGGGCAAATTTACATTACATAAAAGTTTCTGTATGTAGAGGTCTAACAGTCTACTTATGTAAAGTGAAAACTGTCTGTAATAATAATGGCAGCTAACATTTAGCACTTAAAATGTGCTTGGAACTATGCTAAGCACTTTATAGTTATATCTCCTTTGATCCTCACTACACCCCTGGGAAGTAGGTATTATTATTAGTCCCCCTTCTACTAAGGAGGAAACTGGCGGAGACTTGCCCACTAAGTATCGGAGACATGATTTGGACTGTCTTCCTGATTTCAGGCCCAACGCTCTATCCATTGTGCTACCTAGCTGCCCCAATGTCTGCATTTAATTTATTTTTAATTTAATATTTTATTTTTTTCCTTATATGTAAAAATAATTTTAACAGCATCTTCATTTTTAAAGGAAATTCCTGAAGCAATGAGATCTATTTAATTTTAGCATTTATTTAGGTGATGCTATGTGCCAGGCATTGTGCTAAGTGCTTTGCAAATAGTATTTGATCTTACAACAATCCTGGGAGGTAGATGCTATTACTATCCCCATTTTACAGTACAAGAAACTAAGACAAACGGGTTAACAGACTTATCTAAAGCTAAGACGTATCTGAGGCTGTGGATGAAATTTCAGTTTTCCTGATTAGGGACCAGTGCCCTATCTACTGCACTATCTAGCTATCCTTAATGCCCATTTGATCCTTTCGATCCATTCTCATTATCATCATGCCAGATCAGATAATATACTATGTTATATTACTATTACGAAGCAGTCTTCTATCTAGTCTCTATTTTCTCTCTTGTATAATACATTTTGTTCCATGCACATTTTTTCAAACACTGCTTTGATCATCTCAATCTTATGACATAAAACTTAACTTTATTTGCCTAGAGAAGAAATTTAAAGTTTGTCCCTAACTTTGAGTCCCTTCACAATCTGATCTTACCCCATTCCTCATTGTTCTTAAATTTAGACTCTACTTTTGACTCACATCTTTCTTCCTATTTTCTTAATTCACAGAAACACTACTGTAGTTCAGATTTCCTGATTATATGCCCCCCCACATGCCCTTTACTCTCTCTTCTTCAGTCCATTCACTACACAGCCGCCAAAGTGAATATTGCATAGTTTACTGCCCTCAAAAAAAAAACAAAACTCCAATCACTGTTACATCTAGGATTAAATATAAACTTCTTTAGACAGTTAAAAGTGTTTGGCAATCTGGCTTCTACCTTCTCTGTCAACTTTATTACTTATTACGCTCTGTGGTCCAGTCAGATTGGCCTTCTAACTGTTCTTCAAACACAGCCATGGGACGGCTAGGTGGTGCAGTGGATAGAGCACCAGTGCAGGAGTCAGTGAATTCAAATTTCACCTCAGACACTTGACACTGGCTGTGTGACCTTGGGCAAGTCAACTTAACCCCAATTGCCTGATCCTGGGTCATCTCCAGTCATCCTGATGAATATCTGATCACTGGATTCAGATGGCTGTGGAGGAGAAGTGAGACTGGTGACCTGCACAGCCCTCCCTCACGCAAAACAAAGAAGTACAAGTCATGTCATCATTTCTCTTATGGCATGGTCTTCTTTGACAACCAAGGATGAACTTACACACAAACAGCAATCAGTGCCTTTGTACTGACTATCCTCCATTCCTGGAATGTTCTATTTTCTTCTCCATCTCCCAGAATCCCTAGTTTCCATTGAGACTCGGCTCAAGTTTCTCCTGCTGTATGAGTTCTTGATTCTCCCTAGTTGCTAGATCACTTCCCACAAATTCAGAATGTATCTACTTACCTACGCAAATATGTATACATGCCTATGTATGTATATGTTAATCTTTCCCCATAGTGTATAAGCTCCTTAAGGGCAGGGACAGTTTCACTTTTGTCTTTGTTTACCCAGTACCTAGCATTATTCCTCTTCTGTAGTAAACGCTTAATAATAAATGTTTGTTGATTAACTGGGGATATCTGATTGACTTGTTTCATGTTTCTGTAGTTTAACTGTATCAAACTAACTCATTTTTTCTTTTGCTTCCAGGGAGAAATGGATTAGCTTGCCTGGCTTGTGGTCCACAACTTGAAGTAGTAAACTCTATTACTGGAGAGCGATTGTCTGCATATAGATTTAATGGAATAAATGAACAGCCTCCCACTGTCCTTGCAGTGAAAGAATTCTCTTGGCAGAAAAGAACTGGATTGTTAATTGGTTTGGAAGAAACAGAAGGGAGTGTTCTCTGTCTTTATGACCTTGGGATTTCAAGAGTAGTTAAAGCAGTTGTCCTTCCTGGAAGGGTATGTATTTCCAAGAATGGAGAGTTTGGAGGATTCATTTTCCCCATCTAATCTGCCTTCTCTGCCAACTTTATTACTTCTACTACGATACTAATATTTTCACTAATATTTAATTCGTAATTAAACTTCCATATTGAATTTCCTTATATTGTTTCTCTGATTTCAAAATAAAAAGGGGTTGTATATGAGGTTCTTCAAATCATCGGAGGGAGGTAATAAACATAATTTTAAGAAATTCTTTTGAGGAAACAAGTTCATAGTAATGAAGTTTGCCTAAGGTCACATTGCTGGTAAGGAGGAGAGGAGCGTGGAATCCTTTCTAGGCCTTCTGAGTTGCACAGAATGATAGTGCTGAAAAGATACCTTCTAGTTTGACTCCCTCCTTTTGCAGATAAGGAAGGTGAAGTTCTTGAGAGGTTAAGTTTCTACTTAACATCGTATAGCTAATGGTAGAGAGCCAGCATTTGAATCCAGGTCTTTTGAAACCACATCTAGTGTTGCTTCCACTATATTACAGAAGCATTGCCCAAGCTGCTTTTTGTTTGTTTTTTAAAGAAAATCAGGGGGGGCAGGATAGGATGGAGGGAAATATAGTTAGTCTTACACAACACGACTATTATGGAAGTCATTTCCAAAACTGAATTGCCTGCCTTCCCAAAGGGAATGGGTGGGGAGGGAGGGATGGGGAGAAACTGGAACTTAAAGTTTTAGGATCAACTGTTGAGTATTGTTCTTGCTACTAGGAAATAAGAAATACAGGTAATGGGGAATAGAAAGTTATCTGGCCCTACAGGACAAAAGAGAAGATGGGGTAAGGGAAGGGAGGGATGATAGAAG
>JAQQSK010008023.1:0-13698 GCA_028658325.1 Potorous gilbertii | reverse complement strand
GTATATAGTATATATAATATATATAGTATATATATATATACTATATATATATTATATATACTGAGTATATATAATATATGCTCATTACTTCTTATAGCACAATAATGTATTACATTCATATGCTGCAATTTGTTCAGACATTTCCCAGTTGAGGGGCTTCCCTTCAGTTTCCAGTTCTTGGCCACCACAAAAAAAACTGCTATAGATATTTTTGTACATGTGCGTCCTTTTCGTATTTTAATGATTTATTTGGGTTACATACTTAAAAGTGTTACTGCTGAGTCAAAGGGTATACATAGTCTTATAGTTTTAAAGCCTTTTGGGCTTAGTTCCAAATTGTCCTGTAGAATGGTTGGATTATTTCACAACTCCACCAACAAAGCATTAATGTTCGTTAACTACCTAATGTTCCCACATCTTCTCCAATATTTATTAATTTCCTTTTTTGTGATGTTAACTAGAGATCTACAGTATCATGTGTAGTCATCTTTTATTACTATTATTATGTTGTGGAAATGCTTTCCATAAATTAAAAATAAAGTTAAACTTAAGCAATACACTTAGAAATGAAAATGAGTATAATTTAAAAATATGAAATAAGACAAAAATTGTCATTGATAGCACATGACCTTAGTCTTGTGTTGCTCTCTGTGAACACCAGAGTGAAGGATACTGACAAGTTTTTATTTTTTGTGAAGAGTCACACAAAAGGCAATTCTGACAGGAAGTCAGTTTAACTGTGGAAACAAAGAGAAGGTACTATTTTAGAAATAGGGACAGTATTAACTACGTGAATTGAAGAACAGACCAAGAAGGATATTCTTGTAAATTTGATGACAATTCAAGCCAAAGCTGGAAGCCTCTTTGAAGATTTAAAGGTAAAGTACCCTAAAGGAACATAAGGCTTTATATTAAACAGTGATTGGTTTGCCCATTTTAAATATTGTGCAGGAATTCATAATGTCCAAGTTTCAGGAGAGGCTGCTAGAGCAGATACTTAAGCAGCAAAAAAATTTCCAGAGTTCTTGCAAAAAATAATAGATGAAGGACCTTACTTATGAGGGCAAATCTTTAATGCAGATGAAACCAACCTATTTTATCAAAGAATGCCATATTGAACCTACATCTTGGTGGAAAAAAAAAACTATACCAGGGCATAAAACTTGGAAAAATATCTTTACTCCTCTGCTTGGAGGGAATGCATCTGGAACTTGCAAATTAAAACTAGTTTGTGTGCACTGCTCAAAAACTTCCAGAGTATGGAAAGGAATCCTCAAGGCCACACTACCTATCCACTATTTCACTAACCTTAAGGCAAGGATAACCCCATCTTTCAACAATAGTTTAAGGACTGCTTCTTCTAGAAGTCTAGAAACTTTGTAATGATAATGGCATTCCTTTCACAATTCTACTTATTTTGGATAATGCCCCAGGTTAACCTCCTCATCTGGAAAATTTTAATGAAAATGTAAAAGTGGTCTACCTCCCCCCCACACCCTTACCCCCCACACACTACCTCATTATTAGATCCATAATAATTCATAAATCAGGGTGTGATGGTGAATTTAAGAGCATATTATTTCTACGCTACTTTTGCCTAGGCACTCGCAGCTTTGCATGAAGATAAGGATTAGTAAAATGAGCTTGAGAAGGAAATAGCAAATCACTCCAGTATCCTTGCCAAGGAAACCCCAAATAGAGTCTGGAAGACTCAGAAAGAACTGCAAAATGACTGAACGACAAAGGGCTTGACTGATAGATTTCTGGAAGACCTGTAATATTTAACCATGCAATTCAGACTATTGGTAAGGCATGGGAAGAAGTAACAAAAATATATATGAAGAGAGTTTGGGGAAAAAAATATGCCTGTAATTTATTCCAAATTTTCATGGATTTGACTGAGATGAAAGAAAGGAGTAACACAATTGTAAAATTAGCAAAAGAATTGAACCTACAAGTGAATGAAAATGATGTGGAGGAGTTGTTTGAGTGTCATGGATGAAAAACTATTGCATGAAGGTCTAACTGAGCTGTTAGCTACAAATATTGTAGAGGAAGAAAGGGAAGCTTTGGAGCCTAGGTTGGAGCAAAGAGATTCACAACAAAACACTTGGCTGAAGCATTTCATCATTTCAATGATTTTTTTTTCTCTAAATACATAAAAATTCAAAGAAGAGTTGAGGATAACATTGCTCGTTATTACCAGATATACAAGGAGAAAAAAAAGAGCCACCATCCAAACCCTTTTGATAGGTTCACAAAAAAATAAAAAAGTTACACAGCCAACTACAAGTGATCAAGTCTAGACGCACCAGGTGGGGAAAGGCCAACATATTATACACCTAAATTAACTTTATTAAAAAGTACTGTGCATACTTTTTCATTAACTTTACCTTTCATTTAATATTTGTTCATTATCATTGTTAAGATATCTGCGTTTTAGTACATTTTATGACTAGTGTAAAGTATATTGGCTAAGTGAAGCGGGCAGATAGGGGAAATTTGCATTATGTAAAAATCACTTTACATAAAAACCACTTTATGTAAAAGTCTGCCGAAGCATCCACTTAAGTAAAAAAACTGTCTTACCTTTGTGTAGATAACACCTAACTACACTTTCTCTTGAATTGTTTCGTTCATTTCTTAGATTTTTTTCAAGGTCTTGCTCATAGGACACTTCCTGTGAAAAACCTTTCATGATTCTGTTACTAATTAATAGTATTAAGCAAAAGTATTTTCCAGAGTTACAAAAGTAAAAAGTAGCAGAACTGGAAATGATGAGGTTTATGGGTGCTGGGTGGACCCCAAAATACCGACAGTCCGGGTCGTGCTCGAACGAATTCCACTCAAGCCTTCTTAAAGCCAAAGAAATCAAAGTTTATTAAGGATTCACCTAACTGGGTTGCCTCTTAAGGAGCCTAAGCATTTGTAAGGCTTGTATTCACAAGTGGGCCAGATAGAATCTCGGCTAGACAGAGTCTGAGCTGGATTGAATCTGAGCACCTTCATGGAAGCAAGATGGAACTTAAATACAGTAAAGAGTATAGGAGGAATGTGGGGGGGTGGTCTGGTAGTCCAGGGTGACAGGAGGAGCGGTTTAGGAAGAGTCTTGAGGAGAAGTCCAAGGAGAGTCAAAGGCTGGAAACAGCTGGAGGCTATCACAAGACAGACTAGGGGGCAGACTAGGGGGTGCCTAGGTGGGAAGCAGGGGGGGCAATCCAGAGATCTTGATAGGGGCAGTATGGGAATGGATACAGATCTTGATGGGAGCAGTTGGCAGCCTGGGGAATGGGGTTTTGATGGGATCAAGGGTGGGGAGTGCAACAGATACCTGATGATAATGAAAAGACCATGGGTTTCCTGAGACTGCCGGAACAAATAGGAAGATTAGATTTGAGTAAGAAAGGCCAGATTAAGTGGGAAGATTCAAGGAGAGCTCAAGGAGGCTCCCAGCGTCTGAACCCCATCAGAAATGGATCTCAAATCTTCCAGTTCAGTGAGCATTCCATGACAGCATGGCACTGTTTATAGATATTTAAAGGGCTGCCATATGAGAGGGTTTTTCTTCAGTTAACCTAGACTAAAACACCTTGACAAGAAAAAAATGGGTGGATTTAATGTTGCTAAAATGCAAATTTGATAAGTTGAGTTGGGGGAACAACTTCCAATAATATTTAGAGCAATCTAAAAATGCAATGGGTTGCTGTTGCTGTTGCTGATAAGGATTATGGTCAATATTATATATTACTTTAAGGTTTACAAAATGTTTTACAAATTTTATTTTATTTTATTTTTATTTCATTTTATTCTAGAAGACAGGTGCTTTTATTACTCCATTTTTTACAGAGGAGGAAAGCTGAGGTAGACAGAGATTAAATGAATTGTCTAGGATCATGTAGCTAACATCAGAGGTCAGATTTAAACTCATCTCTTCCTGACTCCAGGTTAGCACTTAATTCATTACCTCTCCTAATGAGTTCACCTTCAGCGGAAGATTTTGGAACTATTTTGAACTGATTAACTTGCACTAAATAGCCAAATGCTAAGTATGTTGTAGATGGGATACTTATTGAAGTACAGATTAGACCAAATGAATTTTGGAGTATCTTCTAAATCTGAAATTCTGTGTCTCTCAGATCATTTCTTACCCTATAATTTTAAAAGTAAAATTCTCTATTTTCATCTGTAACAGATGAACCAAAAGAGCTGTCTGCTTCTGATTTTAGCTTTTTTACAGCATGTATATGAGTGTGTGT
This sequence comes from Potorous gilbertii, assembly GCA_028658325.1. NCBI lineage: Eukaryota > Metazoa > Chordata > Mammalia > Diprotodontia > Potoroidae > Potorous > Potorous gilbertii. The sequence continues at coordinate 9,442 of JAQQSK010008023.1, read as the reverse complement.
GTGTGTGTGTGATTACATTTTATTTTTTCTGATAAATGATTCTCATTCTCATTGTTCTACACAAATATTGATTGATTGATAAATATAGGGCACCATGCCACCAATCTTATTCATCCCAAAGGCGGATGGAATGAAGGGAAATTATGATCCATAGACTTTGAAAGTTAGGCAGGAAGCAGATTGTGAAGATCTTTCTATGCCAAGCCAAGGAGTTCATATGGCATTTTATCCATGGGGACTCACTGAAGGTTGTTGATCAGAAGAATATCCAATGGCTTAAATCGTGTTTTGGGCATGTTTTATTAGCAACTGTGTGGACTCTGGGATGATAAATTGGGGAAGGAAGTGATTGGAAGCAAGGCAATAAATTTAGGAGGTTAATGTATTATTCCAAGCAAAAAGTGATAAAGGCTTAAATTAGGGTAATGCTATTTGCATGGGAGATGATACTTATGCAATGGTTGGAGCATAAAACACATGGATGAGAGTGATGTGAGATACAGCTGAAAAGGGCACATGCCGGTTGATTATGGGGAACATTGAATGTGAGATTAAGGATTATAGTATTATAGATTTAGAGTCAGAAGGGATCTTAGAGAACCCCATCATTTTACAAATGAGGAAATTGAGGCACACGAATGAAGCTTGGCCCTAGTAAGTATCTATAGAGGTTTATGACCCCAGGACTTCCTTCTTGAAAATCCAATGCACATCTACTATATTCACCTCATGGATTCTTCTCAGGAATTTATCTCCACTCAAAGGTGATCCTTTGTATATTATAGAAACTGTTTGTTGACAAATGCATACAAAAGAAATGATGTGGTCCTGGGAAGTCATTTTCTTCTGACTGAGCTGTAAACCTCTTCAAATAAGGCTATCAGGTTTAAGCAAAAACAAATCTCAGTATAGCAGGTAGTGATTTTCAAGAAAGGGGAGAAATATGTCTGCCTCTAAAGGGATATAACTACATAGAATTAATCCAGAGCGGGATTGGAGGGATGGACAAATGCTAGATAGGGATATTAGTAATGCTAGGTTCCATTGTATACTCCCATGAAATGAAATTGGGACAGTTTGCAGAGGATGTCTATCTGACATGCTTAGCTACATGTAAGCTGTTAATATTTGCATATCACCAATGAATATGGAGTCTAGCAAGGTCATTTAATAGTTACAGGGCAGAACCTTTCCATTTTGTTAATCATTTACAACTCTAATTTCACACTACATCAGTCCTTTTACACTGGTTCACAACCCTTCAAAATTCTATTCTAGGAATCCACAGGGAAACATCTGTTCACAATGCACTACAAATAACCACCCTAGACACTCCCCCAAAGTCAGTCACTTAAAAGGAAAAGCAACACTTCACCCCCACCAATTTTCAAATATATACCATGGAATCACTACCTCCCTTTCTTGCTCACATGCAAGCTCTTCCTGCTCCTTGCTCTCTTAGAAGAACCTTAGCTCTCCCAGTACATCTTTGATTTTAGGTCCTCCCTTGAAAACATTTAGTCCTGACAGGAACCACTACTGCATAATTGGATCTCCCTCCAAACTCTTTATCGTTCTATTATTTACTATATTTGATTTCACCCAAATGACCTTGTGAAAGGACACTCGCTCTTTATTAGGTGTGCAGCTTAGACCCTGTCTTTTGTATCAAAGTCTGAGAAAGAGAAACCCAAGGCAGAGAGACCCAAGGAATTCAAACTAGCAAATGTTATTTTGCAGTGAACATTTTTTCTCTGCCCCCACCCCATGACATTTAGTCTAAATAAAAGTTTCTGTACTAACCCCTATTTCACCAAGATTTTGTTTGCCCAGTTTTAACTGGTCTCCTTTATCTATTGTTGTAAGGTAGGGTCAGAGAAACAAAATTCATCTATGATCTGTACAATAGCATCTTTTGCTGACTACATCATCTCTCTGATTCCACAATCCTGATTTTCTCCTATCTTTTAAGGGAATATAAATATGGTTGGTTACCAAGAAAAATTGTGGCTTGCGATAGGACTATCAGTGTGCAGAACAGAGACTATTTTGTCCTTTTTACCTTTTTCTTGGCTTCTCTGAGGTTGTTTTTCATTTATTCTTGGCATGTTGGTTAACTTCCTTTCAGCTCCCACCACTTTCAGATTGCAGAGTGTTACTGTAATTGCTGAAATTCTGAGGTTCTCTCGTTAGAAAACAAACAATATCATTCCAGCCCTGGGGGAGGGAAGCCAGAAGAGGAAGGGTTATAACAACAGGACCCAGAACATTAGGTGAGGCGAACTGCAATTCCAAAGACAAGCAAAGACGCCGTAGGGCAGTTGGAGGCAGGGAAATATTGGTAAATGTATAGATTAAAGGCAGGAGGGCACTACATACAAAAATGTGGGCATGCTTATAAGAATGTTGGTGATCAGGTTAAGTTGCCACTCAAAGGTAAAATCTGAGTATCAGGCAAACATCTAAAAAACACATCACAGCAGGCTTTCACTATGATTTGCCAAAATATAGAAGTAGGACCTGATTATATTTGATTTAGACATTTAGGAACATTTGATTTGGAGAGGTAAAGAAACTTAGAGACCATTAGTATGACCCCTTTGTTTATTTTTTTAAGATTTAAATTTATTTATTTATTTTTCATTTTCAACATTCATTTCCAGAAAATTTTGAGTTCCAAATTTTCTCCCAATCTTTCCCCTCTACCACCTGAGATGGCATGCATTCTGATTATTCCTTCCCCCAGTCTGTCCTACCTTTTGTCATCCCCCCTCATTATCTCCTTTACTTTCTTGAAGGATAAGATAGATTTCTGTACGCCATTGACTGGATATCTTATTTCCAAGTTGCATATAAAAAAGATTTCTCTGCTTGTATTTTCTCTGTTGATATATGTGATTAAAGAAGATTGTTGACCCCTCAAAAGTTGCTTTCCTTTTAGAAAAGCAGATCTAAGAACGTGCACTAGCATGCTACATCCTGATTGTCTTTCTACAATACTCAAATTGTTTCTTTCTGACTGCTACAATATTTTCTCCTTGACCTGGGAACTGTGGAATTTGACTACAATATTCTTAGTTTTTCTTGTAGATTCTCTTTCCACAAGAGATTGGTGGATTACTTCCATTTATATTTTATCCTCTGGTTCTACAATATCAGGGCAGTTTTCCTTGATAATATCTTGAAATGTCATGTCTGGGCTCTTCTTTTGATTATGGCTTTCATTTAGTCCAATAATTTTTAAATTATCTCTCCTAGATCTATTTTCCAGGTCAGTGTTTTTTTTTTTCATTGAGACATTTCACATTGTCTTCTATTTGTTTTCATTCTTTTGGTTCTGTTTTATAATTTCTGGTAAAATCATTAGCTTTCATTTGCTTCATTCTAATTTTGAAGGAATTATTTTCTTCAGTGAGCTTTTGGACCTCCTTTTCCATTAGACCAATCATGCTTTTTAAAGTATTATTCTCCTCATTGGCTTTTTGAATTTCTTTTGCCATTTGGGTTAGTCTATTTTTTAAGGTGCTATTTTCTTCAGTATTTGGGGAGGAGGTCTCCTTTAGCAAGCTGTCGACTCTATTTTCATTATTTTGTTGCATTACTCTCTGTTCTCTTCCCAATTTTTCCCCTACTTCTCTTGCTTAATTTTCAAAATCCTTTTGGATCTCCTCCATGGCCTACACCAATTCACATTCCTCCTGGAGACTTTTGATGTAGGAGCTTTGACCTTGCTGTCCTCCTCTGGTTGTATGCCCTGATCTTCCTTGTCACCAAAGTAAGATTCTATAGTCTGAGTTCTTTTGCTATGTTTAGTCATCTTCCCAGTCAAACACTTGATTTTCTAACTCTTTGTTAATGTAGGACTCTGTTTCCAATGGGGGTGGGTGTTGGGTTGGGTGCACTGTCCCAAGTTTCAGGGATTTTGTATCAGCTGCTTGATCTGCCACTGCTTGTGGACCCAGAGCTCCAGAATCACTGTTCCTCTGTTCATCTGCCACTGTTCCTCTGCCACTGCTGCTGCTGACTGCCACAACCAGCCCCAACACCCTGGGACTTGGCAAGCCAGATCAAGTGCTCTTCTTTCACCCAGGTCCCACAGACCTTTTTGCTGTTTGTGGGTTAAGAAATCTGAAATCTGTCACAGTTGCCAATGATTCAGTCCCCTGAGGCTTGTTCTGGCCCATTTGTACAGGGATGGTCCGTGCTAGATTGTGCTCTGCTCCTTGTCAGATACAATAAATCCTTCCTGTCAACTTTTTAGGTTGTCTTGGTCTGGGGATTTGTTTCATGCTGTCATTTTGTGGGTTCTGTAGCTCTAGAATTTTTTTAGAGTCATTTTACAGGTATTTGGAGAGCTTTGTGGGGGGGCCCAGGGAAGTCCCTCCTTTTCGTCTGCTATCATGGATCTGCCTATGAGGGCAGAGGTAGGAGATGACATGAGAGAATGAATTCATCAATTCATCTTTGATAGATTAATGAATGAAAAAGCATTTATTAAGCATTTACTATGCAACAGGAGCAAACAAACAGAAAGGTAAGAGTATTACTCTTTACCAGGAGACCATGTTCTAGAGGAGAAGGAATCAAATACATAGGAATCAAAACATAGTAATCAAATGAAAAGGGCTAATGATCCTACAGTAACTTGTGTCACTACAGATATAACAGCACACACATCATAAGTCATCTTCTGTGAGGTCATTTGCATTAAGAAAAAACATATTTACTTCCATTTTTGAACCATTTGACAATGCCAAAGGCCTAGGTGACAAGAACTTAATCAAATGGGTTTTTAGTAGATATAACTGTCAAAGAAGAAGGCACTGTAACTGCCTACAGAGGGATCATATCTCCATAAATATTTCTTTTCTTGGACTATGTCTGCTGGGCCAAGAAGAAAGCAGGGACACTCACTATTTTAGAAGTAGGATCACAAATCTATGTTTTGCTACTGTTCTCAAGTCTCTTAGGCTTATCTGTCCATCAGTAGCAGTTTCTTGATGATGAGGAGTGGTGCTTTCAGAGGTGATTAGGTCTTCTATACTACAATTGTTTTTTTCAGTGATGCTTTCAGGGGGTGTGAACTATTTTCACTGAGGGGATGTGGTTGTTTAGGTGGTGAAGTTGATGGCAGCTGTTTGACCCACATAGATTATTCCAGGTCCTATATATTCACAAATAAGCAAAAAGAAGAAAAACAGTTGAAGCTAGAGTTAGAAAAGTTAGATAATGGGGAAAGGGAAAGAAATTAAAGAAAGTTCTTGATATTTATTTTACTTTCAAGAAAACCTTCCATTCTTTGGCTTTTGTTAAAATAGTTAATTCAGAACTCAATAGAATTTTTTGTTTTGAAAGTAGACATAGGGACAGAGAAGAGTACAGAAGAATATGCATGTAACACATTGATTAAGTCTCTAAAAGAAACAAAATGAGGAAGGAAAAGGGGAGCACGTTTTATGGATTCCCAGGGTGGTTCATGAGTTGATGATATTAGGGAAGATTGTATTTGGAGAAAAGTGGGTGTTTTACTTATATGATTACATTTTGCTGCAGTTTCCTGTCCCCTTTTTCTTAAAACAACATATGAGGGAGCCTGGTTTAGTACAGAGTAAAGAAAAAAGACGTAAAAAAGAACCCATAACAGAGGTTTACATATATATGGTGCTTTACAATTACTCTTATTAAAGTTTCCTCATACACTAGCACTAAATTTTTTTTTGTATATGACAAACCTGAGCACCAAGGAGGATAAGTGACCTCCCCAAGTTTATGTCGCTAGTAGTAGGCTAATGTGCTAATTGGCAAAATGTGCATCTAGTCCATCGCTCCTACAAATGAACGTGGTGTTGTTTCATTTTTTACTTTTAACTAGTGGCTTGACTCTATAATGTTCAACCATGGACACAAAAGAAGGTATAACTTTTGTCTTTGATCATAGAAGAGTTCATATTTAATCTTTGAGTTGGTTCAGTAAGAGAGACACCTGCTCAGATATACACACCTAAAAGAAATTACTGTGGGAAAAGTGTTCAAGATGCTCTCAGGTAGGGATAGACCTGAGGCAGGGAAACAAGTTAGGAGTCAGTTAATCCAGGCAACAGATGATGTAGGCCTGAAGTTAGGTGGTCGTAATCTAAGTAGATAAAAGTATGAGAGAGATATGAAGGTGCCAAATAGCCAGATTTCGTAGGTGGAAAGTTATGGGAGGAAGGAGAGTGAGGAGTCCTAGTATAATGGCAAGATAATACATAGAATGGACTGAAATAACCCTGTTCTCTTAGCTACTGTTAATAAACAGCAGATGAGGCATTGAACCAGAAGATATATTCTTACCAAAGGTATTTGCCATTGTGATAAAAAGGATCCAGGTCTGACTCTAGGTCCAAAAGGGATTCCCTGTATATGGTGAGATCTTCCTTCTGCTATTTGTAGTTGACATTGTGTTGATTGCATCAGGCTAAAAGATATAGGAGAGTCTACTGAAAGAAATTTGTAATCACTCAAAGAAGTTTGGCCTGTCAATCTATATAGGACAGACCAAATGGGAGAAGAAACACTATTGCCCAGAATTCAACATGCATTTGGATGGAATCTTATTATTGGATTTGTCCAAAAATATGTATATATGCAACAATGAATTGAAAAGGAGGAAAGTGGCCTATTGTGCCTCTGGAAATTAGAACAGCTTTTTATTTATCCCAAGTTTACAATGAAAGTGAGGGACTTTGTTTCAATAATAATGTTTTATAAGTGTTGCTGTATGGAAAGAAGACAGGAAACACTACTGCTTCCAAAGGACTAAAGATGACTATCTCACAGATGATTATGAAGTGGTACATACATGATGGAAGAAAAGGAGTAAAGAAAGGAATTGTATAGCAGGAAGAAATGATGACTTAGCCATTTGGCCAGAGTGAGTCATGAAAATTAGATTGCTGAAGCACCGCAATCTTCTCCCTGTGATATCAAGAGAAAATGAGAAGTTCTCTGAAATACTGGTTGAACTCTTTGTGGTGAATCTTAGAACAATAAAGAACATTATGTTGGGGAGTTATGTATGGGTCATAAACTACACCAGTTAGAATTAATTCCTAAATGAATGAGATCACAGATCTATTAGAGCAAGTGCTTATTTTTAAAATTATATTTGTCTGAAATGTATTGTGTAAAATGATATAAGACCCACATTTTAATTAATTAAATTAATTTTCTCCAAAATATTTAGTTTTAATTTCTTAGAAATTTTGGCTTAGTAGAGTTCCCTTTTCAATATTTCTTGTTCTTTGTTTTAAGGAATAAGAGAGTACATTATTTGCTTAATTCTAGCGCTTGTTTATCTAGCCTTTTCTACCAATCTACTTTATTATTTTTATATACTGTTGGGGAGTTTTGATGGGCAGTCAAGTGGCCCAATCTGAGCCTGAAGTCATGAAGACGCCTCACTGAATTCAAACCTAACCTTGGACATTTACTATTTGTGTGACTCTGGACAAGTCACTCAATCCTGTTTGCCTCAGTTTCCTCATCTGTAAAATGAACTGGAGAAGGAAAGAGCAAAGTACTTCATTTTAATTGTCCAGAACACCCCAAACGGGGTCATGAAGAGCCATACGTAGCTAAAGCAACTGAACAGCAACCACCGGGATATTTAAACCTTATTAATTTATAATATAGGTTAAACTATAGATGAGTGCCATGATCTACTCCTTTCTGTTTTAAAAAATTATACCTTTTGATATTATTAATCTTTTCCTCTGTTTTTCAGTATCTGGCCCAATTTTATAAAATATCACTTTGTTAAATTTACTATTTATATTAACTCTTATGGGCCAATTTATTTAGTGTGATCATTTTGACAATGTTATATGGTGTATGGTGGGGGATAAGAGTGTTCCAGTTATTTAATTCTTTATTTGACTACATAAAATAATGTTTTATAGGAAATAAGTAAATTTTTGTATATGTAATGCATATTTTGTTGTTTTAAATGGACTTTTCTTCCTATTTCTACCTCTTGGGTGTTGATAGTTACATACAGAAAAGTTGATGACTGCTGTGGGTTTATATTGTATCTTGCTACTGTAATGAAGTTAATAATTGACCAAGTTAATTTTTCAGTTTTTTCTCCAGAGTTCTTTAAGTAAACAATCATATAATTTTCAAATAGATATAATTTTATTCCCTCTTTGCATTTGCTTATTGCCTTAATTTCTTTTTTCTGTCATGGCCCTGTAGCTAATACTTAGGATGCTATGTCAAATATAATGTAAGCAGTAGGCATTCTCATTTCATTCCTGATGTAATTGGGAAAGTTTCTACCATTTCTTCTTTATGGATAGTGCTAATATTTGATTCAACACAGAAAATATTACACAAAGGAAGGATAAAGGCTTTTATATCGATGGTTTTTATTTTTATGCACAAATTAGTGCAGTATTTAATATAATCATTGTTTTGGGGATTAATATGATTAATTATCCTTAGCTAGTTTATTTAGTTTTAATTATGCTTAGCTAGTTTATTTAGTTTTGAGACATCCCTAGTTTCCTGGTATAAATCCAACCTGACTAAAATTATTTAACATACAATGATGCCGCCCAACCTCTTTGCAAATACGTGTGTGAGTGTGTGTGTGTATGTATAAAATCTTTTTATTATGCATTGGTGATTTTGTCCCTTGGCATCTTTCTCTACCATAACTCTCCCTGCTAGTTCACAGATATCTAAACTGTTATCTCATCAAAAAAAATTGCAAGTTACTTCCTTTTTCTATATTTGTGAAAAGTTTATGTAGCATGACAACTATTTGTGCGCTAAAAGTTTGATACCATTTATTTATACATCTATCTAAATCCAGAATTTTTCTCTGACTTGCCCCGTTCTCTTTTGGGGAATTCATTTATGGCCTTCTTTCTCTTTCTGAGATTGGATATTCTAGATTTTCTTTATCCTGTCTTAATTTGACATTAATTTTTTAAAATATTTACTTACATCATTTAAAATTTATATTTTTATTTGACAAGCATAAAGACTTAAGATTTTGCATAATAATTCATTATTTGCTAAAAATTATTGGGAAAACTGGAAAGCAGAACCTGAGCATAGACAAATACCTTATACCATTTACCAAGATAAGGTCAAAATGGATACATGAGCTAGATACAAAGAGATATTTTGCAAGAATATTAGAGCATGGAACATATTACTTACAGATTTATGGATAGATGGACCATTTATGAATAAACAAGAGAGAGAACAAAGTAGGGTGTAAATGGATAATTTTGTTTTTATTAAATTAAAAATTTTTTTGTACAAATGAAACAAATGTAGCAAAGATCAGAAGGAAAGAAGAATATTGGGAGGGGGGAAAATTTATAGACAGTTTCTCAGATAAAGTCTCCTTCCTCAAATGTACATAGAACTTTGTCAGAACTATAAGAAT
>JAQQSK010008022.1:0-13699 GCA_028658325.1 Potorous gilbertii | reverse complement strand
CATTCTTCTCCTCATTGGCTTTTTGAACCTCTTTTGCCAGTTGAGTTAGCCTATTTTTCAAGGTGTTATTTTCTTCAGCACTTTTTTGGGTCTCCTTTATTAAGGTATTGACTCATTTTTAATGCTTTTCTTGCATCTCTCTCATTTATTTTCCCAATTTTTCCTCCACCTGTCTAACTTGATTTTCAAAATCCTTTTTGAGCTCTTCCATGGCCTGAGCCTATTGTATATCTATTTCAGATGTTTTAGATACAGAGGCCTTGACTCCTATGTGTTTACCTGATGGGAAGCTTTGGTCTCCTTCGTCAGAGAGGAAGGTTGGAGTCATCTGTTCCCCGATAAAATAACGTTCTATGTTCGTATTTTTTTCCCTTTTCTGGGCATTTTCCTAGGCAGTTACTTGACTTCTGAGATTCCTGTGTACCCTTGGCTAGCTCCGCCCAGCTAGTGCTTTGGATCTGAGATTCAAATGCTTCTCCCCATCCTCAAGCCTTTTGGCGGCAGGCCTGGCTTCTATTCAATGGTAGCTTAAGTTCTGGTGCTCAGGTTGGAGCAGGACCGCCACCCAGGCTCAGTTGCCTCAGGAGGTTTATGCAGAGAACTTTTGTAATGGGGCTGCTGCCGAGCTCCTGCCTGTTACGGGAGCTGTTGGCTGCCTGCTGCCTCTGCCGCTGCCTCTCGAGGGGGCCCGAGTCATGGAGACACCCTGCTCCCCTCTTAGCCCGTCCAGTCGTCTCTCTCACTGACCTGTGTGTCTGTGGGTGGAATTACCTTCGCTGCTGCTTTAGATTCCATCCCTGAAGCCTATTTGGATCTGCTCGCTCCTCTGAGTGCTGTGCGGCTATGGCAGGGCTGAGCTTTGCTCCCGTCCAGTGGACTGTGGACCTTTGGGATCGGTTTTACACGGCTCTCTGGAGCGAAAATCTCCTTTATTGTGTTGCTGCATGGCTTCCTCTGCTCCAGAATTTGTTGGGAGTTTTTTTTAGAGGAAATCCATGGGCTGTGGTTTTGGGGCTAGTATATGTGAATCTTTCTACTCTGCCATCTTGGCTCCACCCCCGAGTTTGTATTATTTAAATGGTGTCTCTTAATTTTTTTTTTAATTTGTAGATAAGTATTAAAAAAGTAAGGAGATGCTGGTGCAACAAATTTAAGCAAATATAATCAAATTATAGCTGACATTCATTGAATGAACTGAAAATACTTCCATCATTTTGTACTTTTTTTTAAGCATTCTCTTTCAAATTAGTTATGTAAAACAGCTCAAAACTATTGTTTTGTAACAAATAAGGCTTGTTATATCTATTATTATGGTGTAATCTAGTTTTTACAAATATTTGTGAAAGTTTTCTTATCTTACTGATTCAGGAAAGGAGAAATGGCATAGAGGTGATTTATTGTGGATTTTAAAAGTATTTTCCTAATCATGCCTTATCATCTCACCCTTAATAGAGGAAAAAAAGCATCATCTGACAGCATGTGTCTCTCTTTCAGTGATGTGTATTTACTCTTTATGTTATGAAGAAACACAGTAGATTCTTAAAAGGGAGAGGATTTAGTTGTTTTAAAACAGCCTGAACTCTTAAAGAAGAGGGATTGAATGTTGTGGCAGGCCGTGTTACATGAAAATTTTCCTTGAGTAATAAATGGGTTTGCTCTAGCTAAATGCTTGGAGTTAGGAAGACCTGGGTTTAATTTTTACATCACTCACAAATTACCTGCTTCTAAAATAAGTTGAAATATACTGGGAAGATCAATTAAGTTAACATATGTAAAGCACATTTAAACCTTAAGGCATAATATAAATGCGATCTACTTCGTCCATTCGGCTCACAGAATGAATACTTCTTTCTGTTTGTGTCTCTCTAGCTACCTTCTCATGTGTTCGTTTGTATTGTGACTGTGTTGGTCTATATATTTTCTCGATATTATCCTGTGAGCTTCAAAACTCTAGGGACCATGTGTCATTTACACTTCACAGGTGTGTGGTCATGGAAAAATAATTTAATTTACTTGGGTCATATTGCAAAAGATACCTATGATTTATCAGCTGAGAGATGGAACTAGTAACGACTATGGTAACTGATTCAAAGATGTATTTTGAGGTTTTACCAAAACAAAACCGGTAAAATACTCTGTAAACATTAAAACAATTTTTGGAAAACGTGTCTCAAATGTTTTAGTGAGGTTTCAGTCTCATTGCTTCAAATACTACTAAACTTTTAAGGATACCCTGGGCATCACCAGGCATTACTACTTATATGTTGTAAAAGGCAGTGATGCATTGCACACAAGAGAACTGTCTTCAGAGTCAAAAACATATAGTTTCCAATTCTTCTTCTAACCTTACTAACTACTTGACTTTGGCCAAGTCACCCAAGCTCTGTATTCTTAGGCAATTTTCTCTAAAGTGAAGAGCAGAAGCTTCCTGTAATTCTGGAAGACAATTCCTCATTGTGAATTCTATAAGTAAGTGAAAAAAATATGTTTGTATGTATTCATGAGTGACAGACAGAGAGAGAGGTAGAGATATAGATAGAATCAGATATGCATAAACAGAGAGAGATAAAGAAAGGTCAGATAGATACGTAAGAGATGATAGTTGTAGACACATAGTAGGTAGATAGATGATCTATGGATAGATAAAGAGAGAGATGAATAGAAAGATATATAAGAAGAGAAATTAATGATAGGAGGATGGAAAGGTAGAGGGAGAAGGATAGTCACATAGATGAGGATTAATTGATAGATAAATAGAAGAAAATGAGAGATAATTGGTAAGTGGATAGATAACCGATAGATGGGTATTGATGGATAGATGAGGGATAGATGATTAAGAGGTAGGTAATAAATATATAAGATCTAGAGAGATAGAGGAGAGACAATAGATGAATAAATGATATAGAATATAAAATTATGAAAAGAGCAAGAAATAATCACATAAAATATTTTTCAAAACTCTTTGTGCAGTTTTAATGAACTAAAGCTTATACTCTGCACTAACACTTTTGAGACACCATTTACTCTTTCTGGCTGTCTTCCTCCCTTTCTGCGTGGTCTGTCGCAGCCTATTTCCTCATTCATAGCAAATTGTTTTGAAAATGAGACAGTTCTCTCCTTTATTCTCTCCTTTGTATACTTCACACTTTTATGTACTCTATATCATCACTAGTAGTAATATTTTTATGCTACTCTGTGCCCAGCAGGCAATTCAGAAATCCTTCTTGGGTTGGATGACTGTAATAATTTGCAGTTCCACACAATTACTTATTGAAGTGACCTTGGACTTTGAAATGATTGGTATTTTAAAAGAGCAGCTAATATTGCTTAATCTCTTACCCTACCTGCTATCTCATCTTGAAAAAATCATAAGCGTTAAAAGTGCCATTATTCAAGGTAAAACTATTTTTATTAGGTTAAGACAAATGAGTTCTTTGTAACTGAAATTTGTTTCATGGTTCCTTTGCAATATTTATTTAGTCCCTATAAGACATTTGACGCCATAGAAATGCGTAGAAATCACATGAGCTCTAATGTCAGGAAATTGTTTCTAATCACTCTTCTGATACTGACTGCCATTGCTTAGGAAATTACTGTCCCTCAGTGGACTTCACTTTCCTTATCTGCAAAATGACAGAATCGGACTACATGCGTTATGGAATCTTTCCTACATTCTTTAGTTATTTCTCTTGATACCCGAGACAGGAACAATGCTTAGGAAATGATGATTTTGATGTCATGCAAGGACAGGTAATTTTTGAAACTCGGATTTTTTTGCAGAAGAGCATAGATGATATGGGTTAAAACTTGCACTTTAAAAACGAATAGTTTTTCAGAAAACTTTGGGACAGATGATCCTCTAGTGTTTATTAAGAACATCCTACTTGCCATGGACTATGTTAAATTCTGGGAATATAACAAAAAAACAAAAGTCATTCCCTGCTCCGTGGGAGCTCACAGTCTAATTGGAAACATAAACTTGTAAAAATGAGATATATACAGTATATATTTAAAACTGGCCTTAAAATAAAAATAATAAGACTAGGGAAAATTGTTAAAATTTCTTTTAGAAAGTGGGATTTCGTTGAGACTAGAAGGAAGCCAAGGAAAACATAAAGGAGATGAAGAGGATATGGGTATAAGCTAGGAGAGTAGCTCCTGAAAGAACTCTGAATAGGGAGATAGAATGACTTGAGTGAGAAATAACAAGGAGGTTAGTGTCACCAGTTTACAAATTACGAGGATAGGAATAAATTTTGAGAAAATTGCAAAGTTAGGAAAGGATAAAAATATGAAGGTCTTCAAAAGAGAAACAGACGATTTGAAATTTCATCCTTGTGATAGGAAATCACTGGACATATGGGATCCATGAATGTAGGAAATATGGAACCATAAACAAATTTAATTTATGTTGAAATTTCATCTGGCCATGGTCCTCAAGATGATTCTACTTCTTTTTTGGACTACAGGTAACTCTATTTTCAGTGGTCCCTTCACATGTATGTAACACCAAAGGAATGCTACAGAATTTATTTTGGGGGGCTCTCAACGATCCAAGAGGCACAAAAATTGTTGCTCTTTGTGTTAATTATTATATATGTCGTCACTCTAGGGGCAGCTTCCTCGGTGTTGTCACCGTAGTTACCCAGATACTAACCACGCCTGTGTATTTTTTCCTTGCTTGCCCATTTTTTATTGATACTTGCTATTCCACGTCAGTGGCCCAAAATCTCATTGAAGATTGTTTTCATGAGAAGAAAATCACCTCTTTTAATGGGTATGATTCAGCTCTTTGCAGAACTTTTCTTTAATGGCGTTGAGATCATTTTCCTCACAGTTATGTCCTATGACCACTATGTAGCCATCTGTAAGCCCTTGCGCTATGTGACAGTAATGAATCACCTTCTATGTGGCCTTCTGGTGTTGCTGGCACGGGTGGGTGGCTTTCAACATTCCACCATTCAGACTCTCCTTCTCTTTCAGTTACCCTTCGGTGGCCACAACATGAGGGATAACTTTGTTTGTAATTTTTATCCATTGCCGGATCTTGCCTCTACTGACACCGATGTTATTGATGTCTTGGTGATGGCCAACATCAGAGTGATCTGTCTGGTGAAACACTTCATGCTGGCTGCGTCCTCTGTCATCATCTTCCATTCTCTGAGGTTCCACAATGTGAAAGGTAGAAGTAGAGCCCTCTCTCCCCGTAGTTCCCATTTTATCATAATTGTCTTGTTCTTTGTACCCTGCATATTCACATATGTGAGACCCTTGTAAACTGCCTATTGATAAAACTGTGGCCATATTCTTTGGAATTCTCATTCTTATGCTGAACCCCCTGATCTATTCCCTTAGAAATTCACAGATAAAAATGCCATAAGGAAGTTATGGGGATGATAATTTTGAAAAATATCAGAGGGCAATGGAAAGCACATGGGAATAAGAGTCTAAGACTCTTATGCCTCCTCATGCAGACAAATGAACAGAAAAAATTTAATTGACTTATGAGAGACCCTTCGAATCTGGATACTGCAAACTTGTGAGAAGTAATTTTAAATAATAGAACAGCCAACATGGAGTATGGAAATCTTTCTATATTTCTTCTATTAATCTTAGACTTCAAACTTTCTTCAAATAGAAGCAAATATAGAACATAAGAGGTTATTTTGTTGTTGTTGTTTTCTCATTTTCTCCCCATCTCCTATCACAGTGGCTCAATTACACTTACTGCTTAATATTTTATATTCATTAGTTGGACGTCTGACAAAGAGTGTTTGATATGTGTGCTGACACAATCCAAGGAACTGTTCAATTTATATTTTCAAAGCAAGCAAATAAACTGTATTACCAAAGAAGAGAAATGTAATTGCTAGTAGCACTAGCAAGAACTGGGAGTGACCTCACATATTATCCATTCAAAAACCTTTTCTCCATGAAATGGTGTTAATGGTAAGGTGTTTTACAATGTCACAACTCTCTACTGGTGTAACCACAGTAGAGTTACTCATGGAAAGAATACTGCAACTGTAATTAGAAAAGCTGAGTACAAATCTTTCTTCTGTGGCTTTGTAAAAATATGAACTTGGAAAAGACACACCTCTTAGTCTCAGTTTTCTCAGCTGGAAAATGTGACATTCTACATACACCAAGATAACCTCCATAAAGTTACATTATTAAAAATATCAGTTGATATCCTAAGTAGATTAGAAAAGCGAGGAAGCGAATCCTTTTTGGAATTTATGAATGAATCTATGAATGTAATCTATAAAATCAATATTATATCTCCATAATATTGATAATATATAATCTAAATTGTTCATTTGTATGTATCTTTAACCAAAATTATGAGAGTTAAACTTACTGGATAAATCAGCAAACTGGGAAAATATTTTCAAAAAATCTCTGTAATAAAGATTTTATATACAAAACATATAATTACTGACTCACATTGTTGTTGTCCTTCATCTACAAAGAGGACCAAAATGATGTCACCACTGTAAAGTGAAATGTCAGTGTGTCCTCCTATGGCTGTTTAAACGAATACAAGCTTGGAATGCTCTACCACAAGTTGGGCACAAATAGTCCGTTTGAATAGTGGGAGTGGATATCCCAAATTTGCGCATCCTGAGTTTACTTTGTTCTGTCTCAATTCTCCTTTACTCAAAGAGGACAGAACCTTTACTTACGTGGGCATGCCATGCTGAGTGGTCCTATGCCAGTGTTTCCCATGTTGCACAGTCAAATCCAGAGTTCTTGGGAGCGTCCTTGGGAGTGTCCTTGTATCATTTCTTCTGGCCACCATGTGATCACCTGACCCATGCAAGTTCTCCATAAAATAGGCTTTTTGGCAAGTGCACATTTGGCATTCGAACAACATGGCCATTCCATCCCACTTGCACTCTCTGAAGCATAGTTTGAATACTTGGAAGTTCTGCTCAAACTAGCACTTCTGTGTCTGGTACCTTATCATGCTAGGTAATCCTCAGACTCTTCCTAAGGCATTACAAGTGGAAGCGATTCAGTTTCCTGGCATGGTGCTGGTAGACTGTCCATATTTCACAAGCATATAACAATGAAGTCAGCACAACGGCTCTGTAGACCTTCACTTTGGTAATCACTCTAATACCTCTTCTCTCCCAAACCTTTCTTGAGAGCCTCCTAAACACTGAACTAGCTCTGGAAATGCGTGCATCAACCTCATTGTCAATATGTACATCCCTGGAAAGTACACTCCCAAGGTAAGTGAACTTATCCATTGCATTCAAAAATTTTCCATTTGTTGTAATCGATGGTTCCATGTATCGATGGTGTGGTGGTGGCTGATGGAGTACCTTTGTCGTTTTGGTGTTATTTATTAAACAAAACTTAGCATAGGCAGCAGAGAATTTACATATACATTGTTGCATTTCAGATTCAGAAGCTCCATTAAGCTCAGAGTAATCTAAAAACAGAAAAAACAGAAATCATGCACCAACACTCCCTCCACTTTGATCTTGGCTTGTAACCTTTTCAAATTGAAGAACTTACTATTAGAAAGGTAGTTCATCTTGATGCCATGTTCATTCTCATGAAAGCATTTGTCAACATGGCTGAAAACATTATGCTAAAAAGCATGGGAGCAAGCACACAGTACTGTTTCCCTCTGTTCATGACAGGAAAGGCATTAGAGCTTTGTCCATTAGACAGAACCTGGGCAAATATGCCCTCATGAAATTTACTTAAAATATTGACGAACTTCTCTAGGCATCCAAATTTTGACATAATTTTCCATAAGCCCTCAGGACTAACAATGTCAAAGGCCTTGGTCACACCCACAAACGTTGTGTACAGCCCTCTGTTCTGCTCTGTCTTTTATTCTGGAGTTGTCAGCCAGCAAACACCATATCAACTGTTCCTTGGCCCTTTCTGAACCGACATTGGCTCTCAGGTGTATGCCTATCTTCCAGGTGAAGTATCAGTCTATTAAGGAGGACTCAAGCAAGAATTTTTCCAGCAATGACTAAGAGAGAGATCCCCCTGTGATTGCTGAGCAGAATATATTCTTTTTACCCTTGCAGAGATGGACAATGGAGGCATCCTTCAACTCCTGGGGCATGCCCTCCTCTTGTCATATAATTTGGAAGATTTTAGTCAACTTTTGTATGAACAATGGTCCCCCTATCTTGTAAATCTCAGCTGGAATAGAGTCAGCACCCGGTTCTTCACCATATGAAAGGAGGATAATGGCCCTAAAAACCTCTTCTTCAATTGGGAGTTCAGCAAAGGAGGGATTGAATTCAACCTGAGGTGAATGGTCAATGGCCTCAGCATTGATTGATGATGGTCTGTTTCGGACATTATGGAAGTGTTCAGCCATCTCTCTACGATCATGTCCTTATCACTAATCAATGTGGCTCCATCAGCACTGAGTAGTTGTGATGCACCATAAGATTTTTGGTCCATAAATAACTTTCACGGAATCATAAAAACGCTTTGGATTTTTACTATCAGCATAAAACTGAATTTCATTTTCCTTCTTAATAATCCAGGAATCCTGCATCTTTCTAAGCTTTGCTTGTACTTTGCTCGACTCAAGTAAGTAAGACCTAGAGACATTCATCAAACGCATAGATGCTCAATACCTGTGTGGAGACAATTTTCAAAGGAAGAGACCTCTACTATCAACAGATATGTGAAAAATGCAACCAAAAAATAAAAAGAAAAATGAAACAAAATCGAACAATGAGATTCCACTTCCTCCTCACCAAATTTGCAAATATTTTAAACAGGGAAAACATAATTAATACAAAGACTGTGGGAAAACAGACACACGTCTTTACCACTCATGTAGATAAAAAGTTATCCAGATATTCCATAAAATAACTTAGAACTATACATTAAAAGTTACTAAAATATGTGATACCACTACGTCCAGTTATGTTATTCCTAGTCCTCTGGTCCTGTTCAATACCACTTGGAGCATACATGTTCAGTAATGATATTGCTTCACTGTCTATGGTGTCTTTAAGGAGGATATAGTTTCCTTCCTTATCTCTTTTGATTAGATCTCCTTATGCTTTTTCTTTCTCTGAGATTAGGAATGTTATTCCTACTTTTCTTACATCAGCTGAAGTACAATATATTCTTCTCCAACCTTTGACCTTTACCCTGTGTGAATCTCCACATTTCAAATGTGTTTCTTGTAAACAACATATTGTTGGATTATGGCTTTTAATCCATTCTGCTATCCATCTCTGTTTTATGGGAGAGTTCATTCCATTCACATTCACAGTTACAATTACCAATCTGTGTATTTCCCTCCATTCTTTCCCCCCATTTGTGCTTTTAGCTTTCCCCTCTCCCTTATCCTCCTCAACAGTTTTCACTTTTCAACACCACGTCCTGAAGCCTTCCCTTCCTTCTTTTAGCTCCACTCCCTTTTACTCCCCTTTACCCTTACTGATTCTTCCCTCCCTTTTAGCTCCCCCACCCATTCTTACCCCTTCCGCTCCTACTGCCTATGTAGCTAGTTAGAATTATATACTTAAGTTTATCTTTCCCTCATTGAACCAAATCAGATGAGAGTACCTCTCAAACAATGCTCATCTCCCTCCCCTCTTTCCCTTTACTATAATTTTGTACTTCTTCCTGTGATGTAATTTACCATTTTCTACTTTCTCCCTTCCACTCCTCCTGTTACAATCCCTTTGCATGCTTAAATCATATCATTAACAAGACATCATTTACTTTATACCTATTCCCTCTATATATACCGTTTTCATATTTCATAATAGTGGTATAATTCTCAAGATTATCAGGTAAAAATTTTCCCTTAGAGGGAGGTCAACAGTTTATCCAAATTGAGTAACTAGGTTTTTTCCCACTCTGTTTACCTTTTTATGCCTCTCTTGATACCTGCATTTGAAAACTGGATTTTCTATTATGTTCTAGCGTTTTTGTTAGGAAGTTCTGGAAATCTCTTACTTCACTGAATGACCATCTCCTTCTCTTAAATATTATGCAGAACTTCGCTGGGTAGTTGATGCTTGGTTGTTGTCCCATCTCTTTTGCCTTATGGGATATCATATTCCAATTCCTTTGATCTTCTAATATAGAACCTGAAAGGTCCTGCATGATCCTGCCTGTAGTTCCTCAATATGTGAAAGGTTTCTTCCTGGCTTCCTGTAGTATTTTCTTTTTCATTTGATGATTCTGGAAATTTGCAGGGATATTTCTTGGGGTTTTGAAACTGGGATCCCTTTCAGGAGGTGATCGGTGGATTCTTTCAATGACTATTTTGCCCTTTATCCAGAGGGCACTTCTGGGCACTTTTCCTTTACGATTTCCTGGAAGATATTGTCCAGAATCGTTTCTCCATCATGGGTTTCTGGCAGGGCAATAATTATTAAATTTTCTCTCCTTGATCTATTTTCCAGGTCAGTTGTTTTACCAATTAGATATTTTAGATTTTCTTCTATCTTCTAGCTCTTTAGACTTTGTTTGACTGATTCTTGCTGTCTCATAGTGTCTTTACTTTCTACTTGCCCAATTCTAATTTTTATCAACTTGCTTTCTTCAATTAACTTTTGCATCCCCTTTTTCATCTGTCCAATTTTTCCTTTTAAGGAGTTATTCTCTACAGTTAATTTTTGTTCTTCCTTTTCCATTTGTCCGGTTTTCCCAGGTAGGTTTTGTGTTTCCTTTTCCATTTGTTCAATTTTCCTTTTTAAAGAGGTGTTCTCATCAATGAATTCTTTTTTTCACACTTTTAATATCACCGGCCAGTTTTTCTATTTCTTTCCTCAGCTGTCCCATGAGAGCTCTTTGTGCATTAGAGCAATTTATAATCCCTTCTGAAGTTTCAGATGGAAGTACAGTCTCACTACTGACCTCTTTGGTATTTGTGTTTAGGTCTTTGGCCCCACACAAACATCCTATGGTTTTTTTGCTCTTGTTTTGCTATTTCTTGTTCATGATGGTGACTGTGTGTTGTGGCTTCTGGTTCTTTTAGTTAGAAACTGTAGAACGTGGTGTTGAGCTGACTTGTGTGAAAAAAGCTAAGAGCAGGAATTTTTTTTATCTTTCTGTTTTGTGTTTCCCTGTTCATCCCTGGGGTTAACTGGTTAAGTATAGGGGAGGAGTGGTCTGGTCATGGGAGATCTCCTCAGCTGAACTGAGGCAAAAGCAAGTTCAGAGGATGGTGATCTCAGCTGCCCTATTTTCTTCCCGTGTCCCCTGGTGTGATGAGACATGCCTAGATCCTAGTGCAAGTTTCCACTCCTCCTCAGGCTTCTCTCCCAGCACTGAAGCTCGGCTGGATTGTAGTGCGAATTTCCACCATCCTTGACCCCCTCTCCTTCCTGTTCGCCCAAGCCACAGTAGGAGGAATCCTCTTTAGCTACTTTCCTAGCCTAAGGTGTTATGAGACTATTTGCCCCCTCTGCTGGTTTCACCAATCCAGGATTTTTCTGGGGAAATATTTTATGATTCTTTCAAGGGCTTCAAGGAGTGACGAGAGAGCATTTAGTTATCACTCTGCCATCCTGGCTCACCAAAGTTCAAGTAGGTGACTTCCAAACGTTAAATCTGCAGGCTGAAAGTCTCAGGAGCTGCTGCAGCTGACGTCTGGTGCTCAGTAGCTGTGACTCGTTCGTGCTCTGTTGGTCTCACACCTTGGCCAGCCCCATCCCTTGTGCTGCCTGCTGCTTTTTCAGGTTTCTTTGGTGCCCTCCTGCTCTGCTGCGCTGCGCTTTGCATTGTGGATTCACCCCCAAAGAAAGGAACTTTCCTGTGGATATTCCATTCTATCTTGGGCTCTGAATCTGAAACAGTCTGTCTCCTAATGGATTATGCACCTAACAAATTTGGTCAAATTCTCTTTTTAGAGGTATCTGAAGGAGTCTGTCTAAGAGTTTAGGTGAGTCGTTGCTCTTGCTCTGCCATCTTCGCTCTGAGAAGATTTTCTTTTTATATTATTCAATTTTATGGGGACAGTGGAAAGGAAAGATAATATCTGCAGAAATATTAATATTTAAAGGCAGACCAAATAGTAGACGAGAAAAAATTTAAAAGTGTAAAGAAATGAATGAATGAACCCAGTGAGGAGAGGGTTACACTGTATTAGCTAAAGTACTAATTCTATAATCCTGTGATTCTAACTCAATTTCTCTGACATCACTTCCAGTTCGACTTGTCTTCCCCCTCCAAGTATATGTCACATAATTCTATAGGATTCTAGGTGAAAGATTAATTGGAGGTATTATGCTCATCTGAGAGGTATCCAAGTACCTTGGTAGAAAAAGGACAGGACTTGGAGCCAAGAGGACCTCAATTCATATCTGGAATAAGAGACATAGAAGCTCTCTTACACTAAGGAACTCTCTGCCTTCTTTTCTTCAACAACAAATATCACTTGGTAATATTAATACTCAAAGAAACAATTTGGTGAAAATAACTCACATTATTATTAAAATCAAGAGAAAGCACAGAAAATAATAGGATTTCAAATTAAAATTACTACAGACTATAAACTATTAGGACGAACTATCTGCGAAAGCACACTAAGAAACTGAGTAAAAAGAGTGAGAAAGTACCTCACACAAATACTGATACAAGAAATTGGAACTATGTTGACTGCTTATGGATAGTCTAATATGATAAAATGACAATACAAATGAAATTAGTTCGTTTATTGAGTGCCATGAAAATCAAAGTATCAAAAATTACTTTACGGAGTAAGAAAAAATATGAATTTATCTAGAGGTACAAAAAACCAAGAATATCAAGAGAATCAACGAAAAAATAAAATGCAAAAAGAGACCTAGTAAGACCACTTCTCAAACTACACTACAAACCGTAATCATCAAAACAATTTGATATTGGGTAAGAAATAGAGAGTTTAATCGGTGGAACAGATTAAGTACATAATATACAAAAAGTCATGTGCAGCAACTCCTAGTGTTTGATAACGACAAAGATCTCAGATACTGGGGCAAGAACTCACTATTATTCCCTCTGACTCTGTTTCTGTCTCCATTTTTCTATTGCTGTGTCTCTCTGTTACTCTCTCTCTCTCTCTCTCTGTTGCTCTCTCTGTCTCTCTCTGTCTCTCTATCTCTCCGTCTCTGTCTCTATCTCTCTCTCTCACACACACACACACATACACAGACACACACATGCGCACATATCCATACACATCCACACAGAAAATAGAACAACTTGGAAAGCAAACTCAGAGAAACTTGGAATAAATGAATTTCTTCCACTTTATTCCAAGGTAATCTGAAAGTTAATACATGTTTTAGACTTAAAGGGTAATATAATCAAACTAATGGAGCAGGGAAGAAATTTATCTGTCGGATCCTTGGTTATAGCAATATTTCATGACCAAAAAATACATATAGAAGTTCACGAGATAAAAAAAATGCCTAAATTGGATAATATAAAATTAAAAATATTTTGGAAGCAATACAAAACACATAGGTAAACTTCGAAGAAAAGTAAGAAATCAGGGGAAAAATCACTTGTAGCAGGTATCTGTGATAATGGCCACAGATTTCTAAGATATCAAACATGTGAAAGTCCAATAGATAATTAATGCCTATTGGTTAGTGTATGGTAAATGATAAGATGGATAATCAGTCAAACTGGGATGAACCATGTATAGCTACACAAAGATACATACAGATGTATCTGCATGACCTTTGGTTGGAAAATAACA
>JAQQSK010008021.1:0-13699 GCA_028658325.1 Potorous gilbertii | reverse complement strand
GGGCAGATTGGTGATATGGGTAATTAGAATGTCCAGTGTTTTGGGGAGGGGGGAGGGGAGAAATGGGGAGAAAATTTTGGAACCCAAAATCTTGTGAAAATGAATGTAAAAAGTTAAATAAATTTATTTGAAAAAAAAAAAGTTCTATGAGGAAAACTCATAGGAATGTCATAGTTAAATTCCAAAACTCCCAGCTCAAGTGTAAAATATTAAAAGCAACAAGAATAAAACAATTCAAATATGATGGCACCGCAATTAGAATCATGCAAGACCTAGCAGCAGAGTCATGAAAGGACTACAGGTCTTGGAACACTATATATCAAAGAGTAAAAGACCTGGGAATCCAGCCAAAAATGTCATACCCAGCAAAGAGTTAAGCATGAGACAGAAATTGTGGGAGAAGGTTGGATAGAGAGTGAGGAAGGAAAGAACCTAAAAAAGAAGGAATCAAGTTCAGTTTTTAAAAAAAGAATTATGAAGATGAAGAGATGGTTTTAGAGTTTTAGATAAATTTAAAGACTGAGAGCTCAAGTTAGGGTGGAATGGGGTAGAGGTTGGATTTTGGAAGACTCCAGAAGGAGAAAAAGGATTTGATAGAAGATATAGTTGAGATAAAAAGGAAAAAGGACTCCAGTTTAAAAAGATTGAGGAAGAGGGTAAAAAGATGGAGCTAATGGATGGAGGGAGTAGGAGTTATGGGTAAAGGGGACAAAGCAGAGTTCTTTGATCATTGTTTTACTTCAAATTACTCTGCCATAGAGAATGATCTTTGGATTAGAAATGACAGATCAAATTTGATTCATAAGGAACTGAAACCTAACAGTAAGTAAGGAGATAGTAAGAAAGGACCAAGTTACCCTCAATAAGTTCAAGGTGACCAGGCCCAAACAAACTCCCTCACAGTGTAATAAAAGAATTGGCAGATAGGATTACTGGGTTTTTTTAAGAAATTGCGTCATGGGGAAGTGTTCTAGGACTGGAGAAGGACTAGCATTTCTCTGATTTTCAGGAAGGAGGAGACTTTGGAAACTGCCAGCTAATGAGCTTGATTTTGATTCCTAGCAGAATCCTAGAATGTATTTGCAACACCCTCTTACCCAAAGAATTTCAAGGCTGCTGGGATACATGTATGTTGAAGCAGAGGAAAAAACCCTCAGGGTATTCTTTTCCAAGGAGTCAGCGGTAAAATCTTGAGAAAAGCAATAAGTATAGACTCTTACTAAACAAGGAGCAGGAGAAGGAAGAGGATAAACTTAAAAATATACTTCTAATTCATAGTAAAAGAGAAACTGAAGCTTTAATTTTGTGTAATGTGGAGGGGGAAGGGCCATGGACTGAAGTCAAGTAGCTTAAAATGTGATGATACAGACTCTGTGCCAAACAACATCAGTATAAGGCAAACCAAAAGGACAAAAGAGGATAGGGCAGGGGAGTACTTGTCTCTGAGCATCACCAGTACCACTGATGCTGCCATGGAGGCTGCTATCACTTTGAATTTGTCGCACAGAGAATGCTGAAACAAAAGAGGGGAGAGACAAGCTGTTCTTATTCACTATAGTCTCCTTATTTATTAATTCTCTCCATCCCTCTTGCAGAATCTATGTCACTTTCCTTATTTCCTTTAAAAGCAATTACAAACAAAAAAAATATTTACTTTTGTATGGATCATGTGCTCTCAAAAAGAAATTGGTTTCTCTAAGCTATCAGGTGACGCAAGTAAGTATGTCCTATATTTTGTCTGTATTAATTTGTGAAGATAAGAGAAACTGTCATGAAGTAGAGTAAAATTATGAAAAATATTTTAAAATTATTTAAAAATTTTTGCACCAGATTGATAAAATTGACATACTTGGTCTAGTTAGTGTTAAAAGAATCAATGAAGCAAGAAGTTATGGGTGTCCTGTGTCACAGAGAAAAAGAAATTCTCTAATTGCTGAGAATTTTTAGTAGCTAGGAAGACAAATCAAAGAGATTTTTGTTGGTCCTTATTATTAGAGATCCTCTAAAGTAGAGTTGACTTATCCATGGTCATAGAACTATTAAATGGCACTGTAAGACTTTCAGTTCAGATGGATGGATAGTAATTCAAGGGAAAGAAAAAAGATCATAAATTCAGTATGACTGAACAATATGATATGGCAGTGAAAAAAAGCTAATACAAATTTAGTTTGCATTCTGAGATTCATAACATAATATAGTAGTTCTACTGTATCTAAACTGCTTAGATCACACATAGAGTATCTGCATTCAATTTTATTTCCTCCATTTTGGGGAGGACAGATATAGGGATCAGATTGTCTAGGTTCTATGTCTAGGTGATGCCTTATGGAGATCATCTGAAGGAATTAGGAATATTTAGCTTGGTGTAGAGAAGAGTTAAGTCAGGTCATGGTTGTGCTTTTAGATATTGATAGGATATCATGGGGAAGAAGGTACATTTGTCCCAAAATAGAAAACTAGGAAGAACGGTTGGATGTGGCAGACAGGGGGGAGGAGCCAAGATGGCAGAGTAGAAAGACACACTTAGGCTAGCTCCGAAACCACAGCTTGTAAAATATCTGTAAAGAAAATCTCCTAACAAATTCTGGAGTGGTGGAAGCCACAGAACAACAGAGTCGGGGAGATTTCTGTTTCAGAAAGACCTGAAAAACCCTCACCAAAGGTCCATCACACATGGGACCAGAGTGGAACCCAGCCCTACCTTGGCTGCACAGCCCTGGGAGGAGCAGATCTCAGCAGGCTTCAGGGAAAGAATCTCTGGTGGCCAGGGGGATCCCTCCATCCACAGGCGCTGCAGGTCAGTGAGAGAGACTTGTGGGCTGGCCAAGAGGGGAGTGGGGTGTCTCCATAACTCAGGCCCCCTTGGGAAGCAGCCGCAGAGGCAATGGGCAGCCAGAGGCTCCCAGAGCAGGCAGGAGCTTGGCAGGAGCTCCATTACAGAAGGTCTCTGCATAAACTCCCTGAGGGAACTGAGCCTGGGAGGCAGTCCTGCCCCCATCTAAGAACCTGATTTAATCTTACCCTGAATAGCAGCCCCACCCGCTGCTGAATGCCCTGAGGCTGAGGAGCAGCATTTGAATCTCAGTACCCAAGCACTAGCTGGGCGAATATAGGCAGGACAGGGGGGTGGGGATGGAGAGGAAGTCAAGTAACTGGCTGGGAAAATGCCCGGAAAAGGGAAAAAAAAAAATAAGACCATAGAAGTTTACTTTATTGGTGATAGATGTTTCTTCCTTTCCTTTCGGTTGAGGAAGAACAATGCTTACCATCAGGTAAAGACATAGAAGTCAAGGCCTCTGTATCCCAAACATTTGAAACAGATATTCAATGGGCTCAGGCCATGGAAGAGCTCAAAAAGGATTTTGAAAATCAAGTTAGACAGGTGGAGGAAAAACTGGGAAGAGAAATGAGAGAGATGCAAGAAAAGCATGAAAATGGATGTGGCAGACAGACAGATTTTGGCTAACAATTAGGAATATGAAAAGTGAAATTGATTGATATAGAGGTAGTGGGTTTCCTCATATTAGAAGAAAGTTCAAACAATAGTTGGATGATTGTTTGTTTGGCATGTGGTAAAGGAGACTTGTTTGTACATGAGTTGAACAAAGTGGTCTCCAAGTACTCTTTCAACTCTAACATTTGCATTGTGATTTTGTCATACATTCCTCTCCAGGATGAACATTTTTACTATCTCTGTCTTTTTCTACAATGTACCCAGGAAGCCCTTGACTTGGGAAGCTCATTCTACACTTTGACACATTGGAAGTATCTAATGCTTAATGACTGATTCCTCTCAGGATACCATTTTATGGAGAAAGCCCAGGTCAGGCACATAGTCATTCCTTTCCTGACTGTACTCTTGACTCTTCACACTTTCTCTACAATGCTGGGTTCCTTTATGTCCAACCCACACATTTTAGAGACAGAAACTGTCTTTCTTTCTACTTGTTCTTGTACTCTCTGCACTTAGCCCACTTCCTGGTATATAGTAAGTGCCTAATAAATTTTTTGTTTTTGACTTGACTTGACTCTAATTTATATATAAAATAAATGCTCTATCATTGCACTGGTTAAGATAGTACTACTAATACCTGGACTAAATCTCTCTTCATTAAAGCTCATTTTCCTTCTGTTTAGTCTTTTACAGACACTTTTCTCTCCAATCAGTTTCATATATTTGATTTCAGGATGTGCTCTTTAGATTTCTCCATTTCAATCAATTTGGACTAGGAGGTGATGTGAAATAAGGGAGAGATGAGGACACTTGGATATCTAAGAATGACTTGTATTGGCTTTTGCATATATCTGCTACATTCAATTTCTTTTTCTTTCATATACACTTGTTTCATAAACATACATTTTTCATATAGACATGCATTTATATGTGTAGAAACACATACATGTATTATACATATATTTATGCATATATACATACACATATATATACATATATTTGTTTTAATCAGTCAGGATCAATCTTCTCACCTTCTTACCCCAAGCCCCTCTCTCAATGAGAATAGGAGAAAAACAAAACTCATCCCACACCCATATAGTCAATCAAGCCAAACGTCCACATTGGCTATGACCTTAAAAGAAGTCTCATTCTGCATTCCGATTGCTTTGTCTCCCCTTAGGGACATGGGTACAAAGTCTCATCGTTAGCCCACCAGAATCCTAGTTTATCATTATGCTGATAAGTGTTTAGCTCAATATCATCATGTTTATATACATAACTTGTTCATCTTTTTCCCAATTTATGGGCTCCTCTCAAATCCTTTTCTTTGTCACCTCAAATAGAGTTTCAAATATTTTTGTACATTCCTAGAATTTGTTTTGCAAAGACTAATAATCCTTTCCTCAAAACTCCTTCCTTCTAATTCCCCTTCAACTCTTTTTCCCCTTTCTCTATTTCAGTTATTTTTATACAAATCTATGTGCTTATATTCTTCCTTCTTTTGATCACTTGATATGACAGTGATATTCAAGGGCCTGTCCCCACAACTCTTCTTGTTTGTACAGATATTAATGTGTACACCCTTATGACACAAGGTAATTTTTCCTAACCTTCCTTTTCCCCCGCCCCTGCCAGGTATTAATATTCCCTTCTTAAGATCAAGACATAATAGAAGCATTCCCAGACTTAGTCTAATTAAAACTCTATGGATCCTGATGATGATAAAGACCAAAAAGGCACATATTTGATTGTAAGCAATGTATCTTTATTTAATTCTTTATCATTGTTTATTCATGTTTACCTGTGTTTCTCTTTACTCCGGTGTTTCTACTACAAAGGTCTTCTTATCAGGAATGTTCAGAAGTCCTCTATTTTATTAAAGGTCTATTGCACTCAGATTTTCTGGATAAGCTATTCTTTCTTGTCAGCTCATATTTTTTTGCTTTCTAGAGTATCCTATTCCAAGTTCTCTCTTCTTTTATTGGGGTGGCTGCTAAATCAAATGTGATTTTGGTTATAGCTGCTCAATACTTGAATATTTTCTTTCTAGCTGCTTTGCAGTATTCTTTCTTTGACCTGCAAATTAGACTTGGTTATGATGTGCCTGGGAGTTTTCATTTTGGGGTTTCTCTCAGGAGGTGACTGGTAGATTCTATTTCTACTTTACCCCTTTGTTCTAAGAGATCTGGTCAATATTCTTTTAAAATTCCTTGAAATAAAATGTCTAAGCTCATTTAATGATCACAGAGTTCATATAGCTTAATTACTCATTAATTTTTTCTCCTTGTTCTGTTTTCTAGGTTACTTGTTTTTCCTGAGATACTGCAATGCTAATGAGAATTAAAGATCTTCCTCACCCATTAAAGGGTCTACTCATTAAGGGAAGCTTAATTCAGGGAGATTTGTTTTGTAGGAAGGCCCACACATTTTGTTAATTTCTAATGAGGCAGTGATTCTCAAGGGTCTTGATGCCCTCTGGCTCTAAAATGTATATAAATACTCAGAGGTGAAGTTTTGTTTTGGCGTTTACTCATTGGAACTGTTTGCTTGGCCAGATGAGACTCTGGGCAGCCAGTAAGGAATCTTCTGTTTTTTAAAACCCAGATGTTGGTGCTTCTCTCTCTCTGGTAACTATGTATGTATGATCTGTCTGTTGATCTGTGATGTATGTATTGCTTTCTGTCAGACATTTGAAAGTCCTTGCTGTTGATCTTTGTTTCTCTGTTTGTATTTTCTCTGAAGTTCAAGGTGCTGCCTTTTTCACCTGAACTAAGTGAATGATATATGTGCTTGTTTAAATTAGATTGTTGACCCTTCAAAAGTTGCTTTCCTTTTAGAAAAGCATACCTAAGAGCCTGTACAGCAGGCCCTTCTGAGTATGCCCAGAGTCCTTGCTGTTACAGATACCTTACATTTTTTTTCTATTTTTCAGCCTTTGACAGTTTTAGTATTTCTTGTGACCTCATTATATTGTTCACATATTTGGTCCACTTGAATTTTGGGGGGCAAGTTTTGCTTGGGCAAGGTTTTATACCTCTTATGCCAAGCTATTTATTTTCTTTCCAATTATTTCTTTCATAACTCCCATTTCTTTTCCAATTTTTCCCTCAAGTACTCTAATTTCAGTTATAATAAAGCTTTTGCTAACTCTTTATTTCTTCTAGGAATTCTGGTTGAGTTTGTGTTCAAGACGTTTTTTTCTGAGGCTTTGCTTATAGATATTTTTGATATTCCTGTCTTAAGCATCTCTGCCACCATAACAGTTCATTGTAGTAATGTTCCCCCCATTCTTCCAACCTATATCCTGACTTGTATGATGACTAGATGTAGTGCTGAGTTCTGTAACACTTCTGGGAGGAAGTTCTAGTTTGGTCCTGTTGTGGCTTTCTTACAGTACTGAGTGTTATGTTATTCCAGGATCTTGGGGACAAACTGGAGACCTAAAGGTTCCCAGTGATCTAATCCAGGCAAAGTCTGCTGCTGCACTGTTCTGAACTTTGCAAATTCCTAGCTTGCTGTTGCTGCAACTGGTGACTCCCAAAACTCATCCTTTCTCAGCATGGTACTCAGGGTCCTTCTCATTCTACCTTAGATTTGTGGCCCAAGACTGCATAGAGCAAGTCAAAGACAAAGCCTATAGCTGGGACCTATCCTCCACACAGTGCTTAGTTTGGATCTAGGGGTGTACCAATGTAGGTTTGAGATCTTCTATTATGCTGGTATATGGTCCCTTCCTTGGCACTGGAGTGCTCTCTGCAGTATGCTTCATGCTTGATCCTGTCTCAAGTATCCAAAGACCTCCCTATTTGTTTCTATTTGCCAAGTGAGGTTGTACAAAGGATGCACTGTGACTTTTTTGGGGTTTGTTTATTAGGATTCAAACTTGTGTCCTTTCTAGGTCTGTGAAGATTATGTGGAGAAGAGTTCATTGCACTGATTCCTATTTCCTCTGCCATCTTGGCTCTACCCCATTAAATGTCTACACAGAATGAACCAATAGGGATGCTTTTTTATCCCCATAACTTCTAGTAGACATTTTTGGTTTTCATTGTAGAGAAGTTATTATAATAACAGAATCTTTCAAGAAGTATATTCAACATTGAACAACTATTGCAAACTTTCCTTTGAACCAATGAAGTTGAGGTCTAACTGCCCAATCCTTCACTAGAGAGGAGAATTAAAATTATGACTGAATAAAGACATTCTCAAGATATTGTGGATATGTTCCCCTGTCAATCTTTAGGACCACTCTACTTCTGAGCTGAAGAGCTGACATTTCTGTAGTATTTATTATTTTATAACAATTTATTTTACAACTATTTTACATACTTATTGTACACTACTATCACTTTTTATGCTCACAACTTTGCAAAGTAGGTACTACAGGCATTCCAATTTTAGAACAGAGATCATAGGATCATTGATTTACATCTAGAAAGGAATTTACAAGCCAAAGAATCCAAGTACCTCATTTTACAAATGAGAAAACTGAAGGACAGAGAAGCTGTGACTTGTCAAGGGTCATCCAGCTAAATTAGTGTCTGAAGCGAGGGTAGTACTCAGGTCTTCTGACACCAAGTCCATAATGTCATTCAGTATGCCACTTAGAGCTTTTTAATAGGATTAGGACTAGAGTCATAATTCCATTGATAAAGAGAATTCTCAGGTGAGGAAACTCCTTCATCAAAGTAGCTCAGCACCTTCCTGTAATTTATAGTATCAGACAGTTGCCTAGAGCAATGAGTTATTACCTGCTCAGTGTCACACAGTATGGTTCAGAGGCAGGACATAAACATAGGTCATCAAGGCATAAAGGCTCTCTTCTCCATTATGCTATGCTGCCTTTCTCTCTACCAGATGGAAAAAAGAGAATGAGAAAAAAAGAGAAAGGTGAAATGTCTTGCTTATAGAGACAGAGCCAGTAAGAATAAGATTCAAACTACATACTCCATATATAGCATTTTTTCACTATATTATATTGCTTTGATAGAACTAATATGTCATATTTTTCAATAATACTGACAACCAACATTTAGAGAGTGCCTTAAGGTTTGCCAAGTAGTTATTTCACAAGAAGTCTGGAATAACTGGTGCAAAAATTATTGTTTCCAGTTCCCAGATGAGGAAACTTTCTCATGATCACTCAGCAAGCAAGAGGCAGAGCTCAGATTGGAGCCCAAGTCACATTCAGTACTCTTTTCATAATACTATGTTGCCTCTCAAGTATTCATTTCTTTAATAAAATAGGCAAAGAAGAGTGGAAGTATCTGAAAGAACATTGAAATACCCAGAGGCAGCCTTTAGTAAAATTGAGCTAAATTAAATTTGTTTCTTGTACCTCTTTGCCTTCATTCAGCAGCCCTCTTTACTCCTCAACTCTCTTGGGTTTGAGCTAAACTAGGGTATCCACATTTGACCTGCAAATGATGCAAAGTTTCAACTACATTCTTCTGTAAAATATTACCAATAACATTATATTAATTAGATGCCTTTGGGCTCTTAAAAAACATGAACTTTTTGCCAGGTCCCAAAACACATAGAAGCCTTCATGTTTCTAGACAATAAAATATATATCTGTTAAAGGACCAATCTAATTAAGTTTGAGTCACTCATTATTTTTTTTAATGGTTAGATAACTTATAGATCACTGACTGAGGAATGGAGAAGTTTGCATTAAGTATTAAGAGAAGAATTGGTCAAATCATAGATATCAGGCTAGAAGGGAACTTGGAAGTCATCTAATTTTACATCTCTACAATATATTATGAAAGAGCAACAGAGGTTCAGATTGGTTGAGTGAATCTTAGATCACATAAACAGGAAGTAGAAGATCTGGGATCTGAACACAGGTCATTTACACTGCAATCCTGGCAATCTATTACCAGTAATTCACAGATCTGTAACTTTACTGAAGTATTTAATTGCCACAGGATGTAAGCTGTCAACTAACAACTAATTTGCTAGCTGCTTCCTAACCTGAGAGGTTAGACATCCAAGTACCAGGAATAGATTTTTAATGCTGCCTTAAGGAAAAATTTTATTCTTCGTTTCCTACTCCCATTTCCTGCTTTGTGTTTTAATCTATTAAGTATTCCATTCGTTGTTATTTGGGGCTCTGTGAATTCCTCAAGATGAAATACTCTCTTGTACCTTTCTTTGTACCCCCATCGTTTAGCACCATGCCTGGCATATAGTAGGTACATAGCAAATGTTTATTGACTGATTGGGAGTAGGGCTTTTCAACCCCATTTCAGAGTCTGATCAGAAATAACATTAATACAGTACTTTTCTAAATTATAAGGTTGTATCTGAATGACTTATATACTTGAAAGACACATGACTTTCAACTTGTACCAATTAAAATTCACCTCTTTTCCCCCTTTTATTTATATTTGAACAGGAAACAGGTTCACAAGGCAAGGAAAATATAAATCCTTAGCTAGCAATAATCAAAAGAAAATGTTCAAAGAAAACTGTAGTTAAATACAGCCAAAGCTCAGTAAGTACAATGAATCCCCTAAAACAGTCCTACATATTTGAATATACACTATTTGAGGTTATAATTATAGCAAATAAGGAAATGGGTTCCAACCCATTAGAAATATGCAGTATTAATTTTAACAATGGTTCACCACTTCAAATCAGGGGATCACTTCAATAGATTCACAGTAATAGAGACCTAGTTATAAATATTTCTTTCTTGTTTGTGTTATCATAACCTAATGGCAACATCAAAAATTTATCTCTGGCATAATAGGTTATTATATTGTGGTATCAGGCCAAGGATGTATTAAATTAAAGACTAGGAGAGGGAGAAAGGTAGATGATTAGTCATTGCTGATCATGGATAAATCAAGGTTAAAAAAAAAGCCAGGTAGTAATTAGTTCTTAGAATAAATTTAACCATTGTGAACTGTTTAAAATTTTCATTTGGAAAGGAAATTTCATTTCTTACTATTATGAAGTCAATATTCTCAAATCTACTGATTTACATTTTTTGATGAACTTACTTTTCCTAAGGAAACAATATTCCTTGAAAGAGACACGGGGCAAGACATTTACATTTGTAGTAAATCTGTTCAACTTATCATGGCCTTTCCTAAGCTTGGTGGCTCCATTGTCTATGGAATAATACTGGGAGAGGGCAGAGGAGTCTCTTTGAAAAGAGTTTACAGACTGTTAGATATTTTCTTCACATCAGATTTTCCCTTCTAAATAATCCCAACCACATGGCATCATAAAAAGATTGTCACCGTTCCTCACAAATGCATTTTGGAGAACATTGAAATGCATTTTAAAAAATTCTTAGTCTTTGTCTTAGTTTCCACCTCTGCTCAATTCATTTCCTCTGGCTGGTAACCTTTGTAACACCCACCTTCAAAGGAACAAAAGGAACATCAAGGAACGGTTTTTTAACACAGCCGGACAAATTATACTTATGGATAGAGCAGTATGTGTTGGTTTGGAGGTGCAAATATGCTTTCTGAGGTTTCCTGAAGCTTTTTTCCTCTCCCAGAGCAACCAGTACAATAAGCAAACCTCTACCTATATTGTTGAGATCTCAACATTTAATGTTTCAGCATTACAATAAGCATCCTGTTTCTATGCCTTTTAATTCTTTATAGACAAAAAAAGAAAAGTTATGGTTGGCTCACACGGATAGAGTTTAATTCTAATGAAACGTGAAATTATTTACAATGTATTTAATACCTGGAAGAAGAGTCTTTATTTTAAATGGGAACTGCCTGAGCAAAAAAAATCATTCTACAAAATGTGAACAGCAGTCTTCATTATTGACTTTGGACTTTGTCATTCTAGGTGGACCATGAGAAATGGACAATTCTTCTGAAACGAAAATCACTTTAGAGAAAGGATACAAATCCCTAAAACATAGTAAAGAAAACATGATCTTCCAGAATATATTCATTTCTTGACATAATTCTTATCCTCCACTCTACACATATTTATACAAACATTTCTATCTCCATCAAAGTGGTTCGTTGTCACAAAATCATAGAAATTGAGGTGAGAAAAGAAGATATCTAGGTCAACTTTCTAAGGTTACAGAGAAAAGAAACTAAGTCAAAGGCAGGTTAAAGTGACCTATGCAGCATTAATGGGACCTGGCTTCTAATTCCAGTCAGTGCTGCTTCTACCATAGCATACTTATATACTTACGCATGCTCATATATACTAACACACGCTTATGCCAGTTGTCTATGGGGTGGGGTAAAGGTTGAAACAGATAAAAAAGGACAGATCAAAACTAGAACCCTCTTCAACAATAGGAAGGCCATCAAGGAATGGAAAACTTAAGATTAAAATTAAAAACAAGTATGAATCACAGTTGATGAATTTATCAGTGATGCTAAAACTTTAAGACCATGTGCCCTAACACATCTCTATTACCCTCAGATCCTCTCTCCCATAGTATCACAGTACTCTGGTTTCTGTTAAAATGCTTAGTTGCTTTTTAGGAAAAGAAAACAAGTATTTTGATATAGAGTAATCTGATTGAATCAGGCCACTAGGTAGCACAGTGGTTAGAATGCAAAAGCTGAAGTCAGGAAGAGTTATCTTTCTAAGCTCATTTCTGGCCTCAGATACTAGCTGTGCAACCCTGGGCAAGTCATTTAACCTCATTTGCCTCAATTTCCCCATCTGTAAAATGAGCTGCAGAAGAAAATGGCAAAGCACTGTAGTACCTTTGCCAAGAAAACCCCAAATGGGATCATGAAGTATTGTACCTTCCTGAAACTGTTGTTTGCCAATGTGCCAAACTTTTTGCAGGAGTAAAGGGAGCATAGATTCAGGGTGCTTGAAGTATAAGAAGTAACCATAGAGATGGTGGGGAGTAGGGTGCAGAGAAAGAAGCAAAAAGTACAAAATAACACATAAAACAAACTCTGTTTCTTTACCCGGCAATGACCCAGCTTAGCATTCTTCAACTTCTTACAATCTACCCCAGCTGTCAGTCTGGTTCAGGATTGTTTGGAAAATCTATTTTTTTAACATCAAAAAGTGGCATGCCATTTGCCCATCTTCTTCTTCTTGCCATCATCTTCTCAAAGAGAACTTTCTAATGTATTTAGATAATTCAGTTTAATAAAACCCAATTGAACAGGTATTTATTTAGGTTCTGTTAGAGAGACTAGCACTGTCCTAGGCTAGGTGAGGAGGGAAATGACTTTGCCAGGTCTTACATGAAGATAATGGCTCATCCAGGGAAAGGGTCAAGTTGTACTGTTTCCTAGTCTCCTTTTCTACCTAACACATCAAGTTCCCTCTGGTCAGACTAGGAGTTAACCTTTCTTCAACTGAGAAATGATTTTCCTCAAAAAACTCTCTACTGCAAGTGGGGTAGTTTGGAGAGTAGATTTAGATATTGAGAAGACAGTTCATCTTTTTACCCAAGAACTCAGAAGAGTTCTTGACTCATCCTAGACACTTATATACTCTCGTTGAATAAAATGACTTTGTATTCATTTCTTGGTTCTCTACGTAAATATGTCATGGTGAAAAGAGCATGAGGGGGGCGGAGCCAAGATGGCGGAGTAGAAAGACTCACCTATGCTAGGTCCGAACCCACAGCCCATAGATTTCCTGTAAAAAGAACTCCTGACAAATTCTGAAACAGTGGAAGCCACGCAGCAACACAATGAAGGAGATTTCCATTGCAGAGAGCCCTGAAAAACTGAGCACAAAGGTACCCCGGACGGGAGCAGAGTCCTGCCCAGCTGAGCGCTCCCCTTCCCCGCCCCGGCCACACGGCACTGAGAGGAGCCAGCAGAGCCCAGCAGGCGTCAGGGACATGAATCTCCGGTTGGCCGCGAAGGTCCCTCCACCCACAGATGCACAGGTCAGTGAGAGAGACAGGCTGAGAGGGGAGCGGAGGAATCTCCTCGGACCCCCTGGGAAGTGGCCACTGCGGCAGAGGCTGAGGCAGCTCAGCCAGAGACTCCCAGAGCAGGCTCGAGTTCCACCCCAGCTCCACTACAAAAGATCTCTGTATAAACCCCCTGAGGGAACTGAGCCTGAGAGGCGACCCTGCCCCCACCTGAGAACCAGCAGATAAGCCCCCTTTGAAGAGCGGTCAGGCCTGCCACCAAAAGCCCTGAGGCTGGGGAGCAGCATTTGAATCTCAGACCCCAAGCACTAGTTCGGGCGGACCTAGGTCAGGGGGTGGAGTGGACTCTCAGAAATCAAATAACTGGCTGGGAAAATGCCCAGAAAAGGGAAAAAAAC
>JAQQSK010008020.1:0-13699 GCA_028658325.1 Potorous gilbertii | reverse complement strand
AAATAATTAAATTAAAAAAATAAATTTAAAAAAATGTAGAAGCTGCTAGATCCTGTGTTATCCTCATTGTATTTCCACAATACTCAAATTGTTTCATTGATTTCACTGCAATATTTTCTCCTTGACCAAAGAACTCTGGAATTTGGCCACAATATTCCTAGTAGTTTTCCTTTTGGGATCTCTTTTAAGAGGTGATTGGTGGATTCTTTCCATTTTTATTTACCCTCTGGTTCTAGACTATCAGGAGAGCTTTCCTTGATAATTTCTCAAAAGATGATGTCCAGGCTCTTTTTTTTGACCATGGCTTTCAGGTAGTCCAATAATTTAAAAAGTATCTCTCCTCTATCTATTTTTCAGGTCAGTTGTTTTTCCAATGAAATACTTCATAGTGTCTTCTATTTTTTTATTCTTTTGCTTCAGTTTTTTTTTTCATCCTGTCTGTGCTGGCACAGCCCATGCCAGATTGTGCTCCATTCCCACCCAGCACAATAGACCTTCCAGGTTGTCTTGGGCTGGAGATTTCCTTCACTCTGTCATTTTGTGGGTTTCTGTAGCTCTAGTATTTGTTTAGAGTCATTTTACAGGTATTTGGAGGGGTGTAGGGGAGAGCTCAAAAAGTCATTGCTTTTACTCCACCATCTTGGCTCTGCCCCCCTTTTTTCTTTTATTCTTTTGAGGGAAATTTGGTATTTTATGCCACTATCTGCTTGGCTATACATAGTTAAAATATTTCTAGGCAAAAGAGGGCTAAAAATCTTGTAGCCATCACACAAAGCCAGATACCAAAAAATACCCCCCAAAACAAAAAAAAGACTCGAACCAAAACAAGACAAAACAGCAGCATCTCCAGGGTATCATTACACATTCGCATAATTCATAAATTTTACAAGAAATTGTTTTTGTGTGTATATACATGTATTTACATAAACATACATATGCATATTTTTCATACACAGAAACATATTTTGTTATATATGTATATATACATATATATACATATATCCTTTTGTATACATATATATGTCTATATACATATATATGTATATATATATATATATATATATATATATATATATATATATATATATATATATATATATATGTCTATATGTATTCACTATTCCCTGGTAAATAAGAGTTCACAGAATCTTAATGGAATGACTTTAAATATGGAGTGGAAGTGGAAGTGACAGTGAGGATCAAGAAGCATGTCTGCTTCTCTTCCTTCCCCTGTAGGTAAGAACTAGTATCTTCTGAAATCTGAAGGTTTCTGCCAATTCAAAGAGCTGGAAGGACCATGAGAAGAAGAAATTGAATGTGAAGTAATTTGCTTAAAATAGAACAAGGATTCCAAAGAGCACAAAGGAAGAAGAAGTAGAGTCGGATAGGAATCTGATTGGGATAGGGCTGATACAGATGTTTATAAAGGAGAAGGGAATGGTAGCCAGGGAACAGAGCGTGGGTCTAGGCAACCTACGACTCAGAATCAATTGCTAGATTCTGAGAGGAAACATAGAGTAGTAGATTGTTGTGCCATTTTCCAATCATAATGATGAAATTAATTTGATCAGCTTTCCCTGAGCAAAAAGTAGAAGCAGGGGGTGGGGGAGAAGTTTGCAGCTAAAGGCAGAGCAGATAGCAAGAGGCCCTCATTGGTCAGGCTCTGGTGAGCTGGTAGGATGGTTTGCTGTAGGATGGCATGAGGTTATTCTGGGATGGAGGTAATGTTTGATTTCCATATCCTTCATTCAGCTGGGATGAGGTTATTCTGGGGTTAAGGTGATGTTTGATTTCCATACCCTTTGTTCAATAGATAGAAAGCTCTTTCATAATGTATTCAGTATAGCTGATACAGCACAATGGTCTCAAACTGAAATTTCTTGGGGTTGTTTTATGCTTATACTACTCATTTATTTATACTTCCACTCTCCAAATACTTATTTTCCTTCAAAATAACTTATTAATACAACATTTGTCTGAACAAAGGCACAAAGTAAAACATATTGTACTTGGAGGAGGGAGGTTAAGCATCTCCATGTAGATCACAGAATGTGGATTTGAAATTCACATTTTAAAATAAAGTTAAATATGTGATCACTGATATGTATTAAACAAAGGTTAAAGGACCTTGCCAAACAATAAACATTCATTTATTTTTATCGATGTTTTTCATTACATCTCATTTATTTCAGAATATATTGTTCTTTCCTCCTTTAAGTAGTATGCCATCCATCCACTGTAATAGTTAACACAATAAGAAAAGAAGCAATTCCATAAAATCAAAAAAACTTTGAGTATACAAATATGCAGACAGCATACTCAATATTCCACTCTGATTGTCTTCTGTCTCTACACAGAAAGGAGAGCAATTTTCTCTGGACCAAGTTTAGATATCATAATTACATAATATTTAGTTTTATTTTATTGTTTTTTTCCCCATTTACATTACTGCAGTCATTATGTACATTCTTTTCTTGGTTCTGCTTACTTCATTTTGTATTACCTTATGGAATCCTACATGTTTATCCTTTCTGATGGTGCAGTAATATTGCATTACATTTACAGCTTATTCAGCCATTCCCCCCAAAATGCATATCTCCTTGGTTATAATTCTTTGCTATCACAAAAAGCGCTTTTAACAACATTTTGATTTATGGGGAAACATTCTTCTTGGTTTTGACCTCCTTTGGGCACATGTTGAGCAGTAAAAACTCTGGGGAAAAGATATGAACATTTTAGTCACTTCCTTAGATAATTTCAAACAGCTTTCTAATAAGTTTGGACTGATTTATAGCTCCATCAGTGTATGTCCCCCTTGTAGGACCCCTCCCCTGAAGTTGATTGTTTCCACCTTTTGCTGGGCAATTGTAAGAGTTGCATCTTTTTAATAATGTGTAAATTTTAGAACCACTCAACATCTTTTGCTCTGATATCCTTTATCTGCTGCGAGTGGTTCTTAGTTATCCATTTGTTTTAATTCCCCATATATCTTGGATTTTTAAAAAAATCAGACATAATTTCTTTGCTATAAAGAGAGCTCCTACTGAGGAGCTTCCTCTATTAATACAGATTAACAACTACTATGCAATTTATATTAGAGAGTTGCCCAGGGAACTGAAAGATCAGCTGTCTCCAAGGTTAGCTTTCTCAGTATCATCCCATGTTGCATCTCACATACTCATATGTCAGACACAGAGAGGTAATGTGGTATTGTGGACTAAGAGTCTGCCCAGAGAGTCAGAAAGAGCTGGGTTCAAATCCTAACTCTGATAATGTGCCAGCTGTGTGACATTGGACAAGTTATTCCATCAATAATCACCTCAGGAATTCTCTACCGCTATGTTGATGATCTGTGTACGAGAAGGTTTCCTCACTGCGAGTTTCATAAACCAAGGAGACTATGTGTCAGAACTCTCCCAAAGTATCAGGCACTGTGCACAAATTACTATGAAAGGATAAGAACAAGCTTTGGAATTCTATAATTAGATGGTACCCCAAACATATCTTATCTCCCCAGTCTTCCCAGTCAGCGTAAGAGGAAATCCTGCTGGTTCATGATTAGGGAAGGAAATTAGTTGCTAGGACTCCAAAATTTATTTTTGGCTGTCATTTGTTTAGCTTTATTAAATTCAAAAGTCTTTAATAAAGCTTGGAAAATATCATGGCATAGTGTGATTACCCCAGAAGAAAGACCGACATATTCTAACTAATTCATTGGAATACCATGATATGAGGGGATATTGGGGAATGTTTGGGAGACTAAAACAGAAAAGTACTCTCTATTATAAATCACAAATTTAAATTCAGGCTGAAAAATAAGTTTAGTTCTACTTATGGTTTGAGCTGGTTCCATGTGGAAAGACTTAGCTAATGACTTAAATAAAGAATTAGATATTTAGATGGCCCCTTTGCTTCATAAAAAAATTTTGCAAAACAAACAAAAAGGAAAATAGAAAGGTTACAGGAATATTCTTGCATGTTGCTAAGAATATATATCTT
The DNA here is from genome assembly GCA_028658325.1 of Potorous gilbertii. Classification (NCBI taxonomy): domain Eukaryota; kingdom Metazoa; phylum Chordata; class Mammalia; order Diprotodontia; family Potoroidae; genus Potorous; species Potorous gilbertii. Next base: position 9,700 of record JAQQSK010008020.1, on the reverse strand, counting down.
TTCCATTTTCAGGGAACATCTGTTTATATTTGTTTTGTTTTGTTTTTTCTCAAGACACATGGACGACCCCAATTTATGCTGACATAGTTGCGCTTTAGCAATCTTAAAATAGATCCCCAAAAAGTCTTCCTTTCTGTAAATATCTTAACTCATGCTTTATGTTATGCCATGTAATGCAGATGCAGTGAACAGAACTGGCATTTAGTGTAGGTGAAAAATTGAAAAGTTTCCAACAATTTGGAATAACTGTACATATTAAAAATACATGAATATTATTAAGTAGCAAACACACAGAGAAGGGTCTCTTTGGTATGTGCATATTGATTTCAGGAAAGTCTACTTGAGATTTTCTAATTAGCCTAAGAACCTATTTAAATTTGTCTAGATTATTATAGGCTGTACTGAAGATGATTATACTGTAGATAATTGCACTATAAATATTTGCATTTCATCTGCTAACAACCTCTCCAACCTTTGAGACACCTATGAAAAGAGACCTGGCCTATAATTGGGCAACATTTTTTTGTAGTGCAGGGAGGAAAGAAGTGTTTGTCATCATATAAAATATTAATTTCTGGCAGGTTTAAGGTATCATGGCCTAGGCATGAGTGGAATAAGAAAAAACTTAACTTGCTTCATGCACTTTCCCAAAGAGCACAGTGCCCATTCCAATTGAGGTCAGAAGTGGTCTGTTTCCATGGGGAATAAGAGGACCTAACATTTAAGACTTGTGGGTTTTTTGTAGATGAACAGAATGCAGAGCCTAGATTCAAGCAGAAAAGTATTCTCAGAACAATTTTCTGGTTTTGAAAAGCTCCTCTAATCTAAGATGCCTGCAATGTTAATCAGAGAGTTAAAGATCTTCCCCACCCATTAAAGGGCTTGACTACTAAGGGAAGCTTGATTAGGGGAGGCCCACACCTTTTGCTAATTTTCTAATGAGGCAGTGGTGGTCAAGGGTTGTGATGCCCTCGGGCTCTGAAAACCATGGTTTGAGGTAAGCTTTTAATTTGGGGCTTACTCATTGTAGGTGTTTGTTTGGGCAGAGGAAAATCTGGGCAGCTACTAAGGAACATTTCACTGCACCTCCCCCACCCCCCCAGTTTAAAAATCCCAATGTTGGTGTTTTTCTCTCTGGTAACTGCGCATGTATGGTCAGACAGCTGAATCTGTCTGTTGATCTGTGATGTATGTATTGCTTATGGTCAGACAGTTGGAAGTCCTGTCAGTTGATTATTATTTTTTTGCATTTTCTCTGAAGTTCAGAGTGCTGATTTTTTCCCCCTGAACTAAGTAAATAATATATGTGCTTGATTAAAGTGATTGTTGACCCCCTCAAAAGTTGCCTTTCCTTTTAGAAAAGCAAATCTAAGAACGTATACAGCAGGCCCTCGTGTGTATGTCAGGGTCCTTGCTTATATTATATATTGCAAAATGATAGATTTGGAACTATCTTAGTGGATATAACTTATATACCCAATATTCTGAGAATATATACCATTTAAAAATTGTCTTAAATATTGAGTCCTTTAACTATTCACAGAATTAGACCTTCTAAATTCAACTATCTAGAATAAGAGAAGCATTTTGGTGAAGTCCTTGAGTCCCTGTCATACAATGGTTAGTTGAAGAAACCATTTTTAGTCAAGAAAAGAGAAGGCTCAGGAAGGACATAGTAGTTGTCTTCATATATCTGAAGAACTGTCAGGTGGAAGAGAAATCAGACCTATTCTGTTTGGCCACAAATGAGGGAACTGGGGTTAATTAGTGGAAGTTGTAAAGAGTCCTCTTCAGACTGGATGCCCATCACCCCTCCCAAGAAATCCTAACAATTAAAGTTTTCAAAAATTGGAATAGGCTGATCTCCAGAGATATTGGATTCTCATCCTTCAGGGGTTTGAAAATAGAGGTTGACAATTTGTAAGATATATTACAGAAGATATTCATTCCTTGTTAAAACTTAGTCTGAGTTCTGCAAGACTCTCTAGATTCTCTCTTCCTCCCTGGGCTGGGACTAGATTACTCATCCCACCAGCACCAATTTTGGCATATTGGAGTGGCTCCCCAGAGACTGAGAAAACAGCTACTATTCTAGCTCTTAAGGATCTAGAATTAACTCTTAAGTGTGACTCTTCACTTTAACAAAAGCCCCCCCCTTAGTGTGCTCTCCATTAACATGTTGACCTTTAATATTCAATTAATCTTAACCAAGATATTTACTAAAAATGCAGAGAAAACACTTGATATTTACATAACATTCTATCCACAAACTTCAATTACATTCTCTCACCAATGTACACAGTGTTGGTGAGTGGAATGATCATATCTTTAACATTTCAGGATAGTAAAAGATACATGTGGGAAACATGTACAGACTTTTAGCTATGAGACTATAGGCTTCTATATCTTTTTCATGTCTTAGGCACTATCCACAAAAGTTCCTTGATGGGTACAGCTTCCATGTTTAAAAGATCTTTCCATTGCTAAGCTGAGTTGACCTACGCGGTGTTTGACTAACACTTTTCCAGGCAGTATGTTTCAGCTGAACTAGTTAGGCTTCTGGTTTGCCAACATTGTCCTCTGCTTCCAAGATCTTCCTCTGGTTAGCTGGGCGTATTTATCCCTTACCAGCACCAATAGTTTATTAAAGAGTATTAATCTTTACCCTAGAGATAATGAAAGCATCTCTAACTTTGTTTCTCTGAAGGATTCTTCTTCTTCCCCTCTCAGCAACAATAGGTGATGATTCAGAGATATGTCTTTTGTCTTCCTTATCTTGTATTTTATTCTCAGTAGCAAACAATAACAGAGAGCAAAATATATTCTTTTCTCTTCAACAGTAAGTTACAAGAAAGAGCAGAGCAAACTCTATCCATTCCCTTTTCTCAGCAGCAGGTGGTAGTAGGGAAAACTCCAGTCTGGCAGCAAGTGAAGATACAGAACTCTCTTTGGAACAGTTCTCAAATCTGTATTATTTTCTTCTTTCTTTTTTTCTTCCTTATATTTCTTCATTAAGCAGCTGAGTTTTCTCTGTTATTGACCTTCCTTTAAGTTATGGTTAGTAAGCATATTTTTATCTTCGTCTGTACTCAGATAAGTTAAATTTGTCCTATAATCATAGAATGGTTCTTGTTTTTATATTTCTTGAATTGCTAACTTAAAAATAATTATCCAATTCATCTTATCCAAATCACTGAAGCAGACTATGTTCTCCTTTTGCTCTCATTTCTTAAAACTTCTCATGTACAAATGAACAATTTTCATCTCAAAATTTTTGAGTCAGACTTCATTCGGCAACTGCTTCTCTTACAGCCTAGAGACAAACCTCTGCCCTAGACCAGTGAACTATCACGACAGCAACACCTTTCACAGAATCAGACTTAGGCCCCCAAAAAACTGACCTGTCAAGAGCCATCCCCTTATATGTTTTGTATGAGATAACTCTTGAATTTCATTTCAACCGTAAGATTCCATGATTCTATCTGTACTTATCTAATAACCTAATAGAGTATGAGAAGTTGCTGTCATTAGTACTGTGTGTGGAACTTAGCAAGTACTTAATGAATGCTTTTTGACCCACTAACAGACCAGCACAGCAGAGAGAGGCCAGCTTTAAGGTTTATGTCTGTCAGTTTTACTAATTTTGTATCTTTGAATTTGAAACTTTAACTTTTGGTACTTCAGGGTCTTCATCAGTAAAATGAGTATAATCATATTTATATTACCTACCTGCAATGATTTCTGTGAGAATCAAATGAAAACAATGTGTGTAGGATATTTTTGTGAAATGTAATGCATGATGTAAATGTTAGCTATCACCATCACATCACCATCACCATCACCATCATCGTCATCATCATCATCATCGGGAACCTCACTTAATTCTTCTGATTGGATTTCTGCTAATTAGATTTCAACCTCCTCTTATATGAATTTTTCCTTTGAATAAGGATAGAGGGGTCTCATGTCAGCTGATGAGTGAAACAAGGCTATCCAGAGGTCAGTGAGATGGCCTGACTTGTCTTAAGCAACATAAAGCATTGCTGAGGACTAGTAACCAGAATTATCTTTTACAAACATAATTGCTCAAGAATTAAATATAAAAATTAATGGTCCTGAAAACCTGGAATTATTGGGTGTTTTGTTGATTTAGCCTCATGGTGTAGAATGACAGTTAACAAAAAAAATGGAACTAGATTTTAATAGGGCCAGAAATTGGAAACCAGTGATAGTGGATGTTTGTTGAGAAGATTTCATACTTAGAATCCTAAACATAAAAGTAAAGTCATATCTGAAAGTTTAGAATATAGATTATCTATAAGTAGTAATAAAAAGCTGGTTTCCAGTTGTACAATTTATCTTAATGTACACACTTCAATGATAATGAGAGTTTTAACACAGTCTTTGGAGATATATAAATAAACAACCAAATTACACAGCAGTGGACTGTTGAATCTCTCTGGGAATCATACTGATTCTTCAGTGGGTGGAAGCACTTTCTCCATGGTAACTTGACTTGGGAAGTTACAGTTCCATGGAATATAAAAGCAATCTCTTCATCCTTCGGTTATTGAGGATTCCAAGCCTGAGAGCCTTGATTGGAGCCTTTGATCAAATGAATTTGAGAAGAACAATAAATCTCTTTGTAATCAATTCATAATTTCACCAGTAATGAAAGAGGCAGAAAAAAAGACAAAATATAACTTAGGCATCAAGACATTTTACTAATTTTCCAAAAGTTTCCAGACATTATGACTATATTAAATACTTCAAGATTAATTCAGTAAGAAAAAGATAATTATTTTCTTTTTTCTTTTCATTTTCTTTTTTATTTTTAAATTTTATTTATTTATTTTTAGTTTTCAACGTTCATTTCCATGAGATTCTGAGTTCCAAATTTTCTCCCCATATCTCCCCCCTACTCCAAGACACCATGCATTCTGATTGCCCCTTCCTCCAATCTGCCCTCCCTTTTATGATACCCCTCCCTTCCCTTATCCTCATCTTCTCTCTTTTCTTGTAGGGTAAGATAGATTTCTATACCCCATTACTTGTATTTCTTATTTCCCAGTTGCATGAAAATACAATTCTCAACATTCATTTCTAAAACTTTGAGTTACAACTTCTCTCCCTTTCTCTGTCCCCACCTATCCCCACTAAAAAGGCAAGGAATTCAATATAGGCTATACATGTGTAGTTATGCAAAAGATTTCCATAATAGTCATGGTGTGAAAGACTAACTATATTTCCCTCCATCCTATCCTGTCCCTATTTATTCTATTCTCTCTTTTGACCTTGTCCCTCCCCAAAAGTGTTTACTTCTAATTACTCCTTCCTCCCATTTGCCCTCCCTTCTATCACCCCCCACACTCCACTTATCCTCTTCTCCCCTACTTTCCTGTAGTGTAAGATAGCTTTTTATACCAAATTAAGTATGTATGTGATTCCCTCTTTAAGCCACATGTGATGAGAGTAACTTCACTTTTTCCCTCTCACTTCCCCTCTTTTCCCCTCCATTGAAAAAGCTTTTACTTGCCTCATTTATGAGATAATTTGCTATATTCCATTTCTCCCTTTCTCCTCTCCATATATATATATATGCATAGAATCCCTTCAACTACCCAAATACTGAGAAAAGTTTCAAGAGTTACAAATATTATCTTTCCATGTAGGAGTGTAAACAGTTCAACTTTAGTAAGTCTCTTGTGATCTGTCTTTTCTGTTTACCTTTTCATACTTCTCTTGATTCTTGTGTTTGAAAGTTAAATTTTCTATTCAGCTCTGGTCTTTTCATGAAGAATACTTGAAAGTCCTCTATTTCATTGAATAATTATTTTTTCTCCTGAAATATTATATTTTGCTGGGTAGGTGATTCTTGGTTTTAATCTTAGTTCCTTTGTAATATCATATTCCAAGCCCTTCAATCCCTTACTGTAGAAGCTGCTAGACCTTGTGTTATCCTGATTGTATTTCCTTAATATTCAAATTGTTTTTTCTGGATGCTTGAAATATTTTCTCCTCGATCTCAGAACTCTGGAATTTGGCTACTTATATACCTAGGTGTATTGGTGGAATCTTTCAATATTTATTTTACCCTCTGGTTCTAGAAAATCAGGGCAGTTTCCCTTGATAATTTCATGAAAGATGATGTCTAGGCTCTTTTTTTTATTATGGCTTTCAGGTAGTCTCATAATGGTTAGATTGTCTCTCCGGAATGTATTTTCCAGGTGAGTTGTTTTTCCAATGAGATATTTCACATTATCTTCTATTCTTTTTCATTGTTTTGTTTTGGTTTTGTAATTTCTTGGTTTCTCATAAGGTCATTAGCTTCCAACTACTCCATTCTAGTTTTTAAAGAAGTATTTTCTTCAGTAAACTTTTGAACCTCCTTTTCCATTTGGTTAATTCTGCTTTTTAAAGCATTCTTCTCCTCATTGGCTTTTTGGACCTCTTTTGCCATTTGGGTTAGTCTATTTTTAAAGGTGTTATTTTCTTCAGCACTGTTTTTGGGTCTCCTTTAGCAAGCTGTTGACTTGCTTTTCATGATTTTCTTGCATCTCTCTCATTTCTCTTCCCAATTTTTCCTCCACCTCTCTTACTTGATTTTCAAAATCCTTTTTTGAGCTCTTCCATGGTCTGAGACCATTGCATATTTTTTTTGGAGGTTGGCATGTGTTGTTCTTCCTCATCTGAAAGGATGGAAGAAAATACTTGTTCACCAAAAAAGTAACCTGCTATAGTCTTATTTTTTTCCCTTTTTTGGGCATTTCCCCAGCCAGTTACTTGACTTTTGAGTCCTTTGCCAATTGGAGGGTATACTTTAGGGATATGTAAGTTCTCAGTTCCTCCAAGGTGGCACAATCAAGGGAGAGGAGTTTACTCCTCTCCTAGCCTGTGCTCCAGTCTGGAAATAACTGCAAGCTTTTCTGCCCAGGGTGTATGAGTAGAATTCCCTCTCCAGAGTCCCCACCATCTCTACCACACCAGCCCTCTTCCTCACCCCAGGGCCACCACTCAGGACTGAGACCCAGATAGGCCACTTGATTCCCCCAGGGTCTTTAGGCCAAGGACTCCAAAAATGGATGCTGTGCCTCAGTGGCTGCTGCTGCCCTGGGCCTGGGGCTAGGGCCAGACCCTGCTCCCTTCTCACCCAAGTGAAAGAGCTTTCTCACTGACCTCTGAAGCTGTCTTTGTCATTTGTGGGTTGAGAAATCTGGGAACCACAACTGCTGCCCATGATTTCGTGCCCTGATACCTGTTCCAGTTCTGTCCCTGTCCTGCCATGGTCAAGGCTGGGCTGTGCTCTGCTCTGAGCCCAATGTGATAGACCTTTTCTGTTGGCCTTTTAGGTTGCCTTTGGCTGGAAATCTCTTTCACTCTATCATCTTGTAGATTCTACTGCTCTAGAATTTGTTCAGAGCCATTTTTTACAGATATTTTATGGGCTATTGGGGGAGAGCTATAGCAGGTCCATCGCTCTACTCTGTGATCTTGGCTCCACCACCCAAAGATAATTATTTTCAATATCACAACAAATGTTTTCTTATTTTCTAAAGTATTGAATAATCTAAGAGACATAACTTGTGATATGGCTATAGGTTGGGAGAGGAAACATTCACTGTACATACCTGTAGCACTAATTTTAACATGTAGGATTACTGAGAAATCCCACTATATGCACAAGCAAAGAAAATCAGGAACACATGACACCACAAAAAATAAATCCTCCATTATTTTAAAAGGCAGATAACATTATGTAGGGAACTGAATAGTCTACCTAGCAATTAAGTTAAATATATGTGTGTGTATATATATATATATATATATATATATATATATATATTATATATGTATATGTTAAAGGCATCTAGGGTGCTTTTAAAAACATGCTTCTTGATTTGGCAAAATTAAAATGCTTTCTTTTGGAGTACGGCAGGGTGTAAGGCTTAAGTTATTGTCATTGTGATGGAACTGTTTAAAGAGCAAGGTTATTCTCCACACTGTTAATTTTAAAAGTCAATGTCTATCATTTTAAATGTAATTTGAAGTATTCAACATTTTAATCTACATAAAATGTGTTTAGCCTTGGAAAACAAGGATAATTGTCTCATAATTAATTTTATTTAAAGCTTTAACATCCAAAATGTTGTTTGTATACTTGGAAACAAAAGTAGCTGAAGAAATTCAGCATTCTATCAATGTCTTAGAAAATATATTAATCATTTAAGTGAATAAATGAAAAGAAAATCATTTAATATCTTTTCTCCCGTTACAGAAATATCTGAATCATAAAAGTTGCTCATCTTAAAATATGTCTCCTACTTCCATTATAGCAAGATCATGTTAGAGTTGAGGCCTGTTCATCTCCGTCCTTTTAAGGTGTGGAGCTAATATACTTTATGCCTTCTTAATACTCCAGTCCAGTTCTGAAGGTCTATCAATACTCATTTTCAAGGGACAAGTCAATTTGTAATCAAGGGAGTATGTTTTGTCAAGGCAATATTCACAGCACTGGTGGTGACTATGAATATGCCACCATAGTTCTCAATTGCAATATATAAAAGACTCTCCATAGAGAAGGCAGAAGAATATTTATTTAAATACCAGAAAGTCAAATCTCAGAACCAGAAAGCAAAATTTATCATGGTGATCAAAAAGTTAACAAACATGGTCACAGCAGAGGGCAAAGCCATTCTCAAACCTCCCCTCCTTCATCCAGGGCCCTCTCACCATCTGTCACAATGTGTCAATTGGCCTGTGTCAGTTGGCCTGTGTTCGTTCCCCTCTGGCTTGACCCCACTTACTAACTTCCTCCCGGTTCTGTTCCACCCTTCCTGTTCCACCTCTTCAGCATGCTCTTCTCACCACATGGGATCAAGGCTTCCAGCAATTTAAGCAGATTATATGGGTCTATTAATTAATGAGAAAGATCTTTCCATTTAAATTACTATTACATTCAGCCCCAAGATCTTTCATTACCTTACTTAGGTTGATGGGGCAACTGGTATTACAAATACTCCATCATTCCCCCTCAACAAATGGGTCCCAAAATCTTGGGGTAGAGGGTGAAGGTCTCTTCTTTCACAACTACTTCCTGCTGAGATTGGTCATAGAGGTGTTCCTGATCCAAGAGGTCCCATTTGAGAAATCAGTTCTTTAGCTGGCATCTGGATTTTGGTCAACTTAAGATCCAGAGATGACACATCACCACCATGGATAGGAGGTGACATCTGGCTTAAGTGATCAGGGATCTGCAGGTTAAGAGTGCTAAGCCTAGGGCGGAGCCAAGATGGTGGATTAGAAAGATTCACCTATGCTAGGTCCGAACCCACAACCCATGGATTTCCTCTAAAAAGAACTCCCAACAAAATCTGGAGCAGTGGAAGCTGTGCAGCAACACAGAGAAGGAGATTTCTGTTCCAGAGAGCCCTGAAAAACTAAACCCAAAGGTCCATCGTGCCCCAGAATGGAGTGGAGCCCTGCCCCACCCTGGCCACGTGGCACTGAGAGGAGCGAGCAGATCCCAGCAGGCTTCAGCGACGGAATCTCCAGCGGCCGTGAAGGTCCCTCCACCCACAGACGCACAGGTCAGTGAGAGAGACGGGCTGAGAGGGGAGTGGGGTGTCTCTGGGACTCGGACCTCCTCGGGAGGTGGCGGCAGCAGCGTTGAAGGCTCCCGGAGCAGGTGGCCAGAGGCTCC
>JAQQSK010008019.1:0-13700 GCA_028658325.1 Potorous gilbertii | reverse complement strand
AAGGAGCAGAACCAGGAAAACTTTGTGCACAGCAACGACCACAGTGTGCGAGAGCTTTTCTGGTAGACTTGGAACTTTATAATAACACAAGTACTTACTGAAAAAAAAAATCCCAATGACGATTTTCTAAGGCAAAATGCCTCCCACACTCAGAGAAAGAAATATGGAAGTTATTCGCAGAATATGGCAGATCATGTTTGTGTGTGTGTGGTTTTTAATGTATTATGTTTTGGTTTGTTAAATGATTTCTTCCACTTATGTCAGTGCGACTACATAGCATGACTATAGTGAAAATGTGCTCAATAGGAAAATATATGTAGAACCTAAACAGAATTGTATGCTGTCATGGGGAGGGAGGGGAGTAGCGGGGGGAAGGTGTGGGGGGGGATAAAATCTGAATTTTAAGGAAGTGATTGTAGAACATTTATAAATAAATAAATAAAATAGCTACTATAAATATTGTTGCACATATATTGGTCCTTTTCCTTTTAATTTTTTTTTACTTTGAGATAGAGACATAGTAGTGGTATTTCTTGATCAAAGGGTATGTATAGTTTTATAACTTTTGGGGCATAGTTCCAAATTGCTCTTCAGAATGGTTGAAGCATTTCACAACTTCACCAATAATGCATTAGTGGTCCAAATTTCTCACCATCCTTCCAACATCTTTCATTTTCCTTTTCTGTCATATTAGCCAATCTTACAGGTGTGAAGTGTTATCGCAGTGTTGCTTTAGAGTATTTTTATATGACTATAGATTTGTTTTCTTTGGGGGTGGAGTAGAAGGACACACATATGCAGGCACTCCCCACACAGCCCATAAAATACCTATAGAGAGGGACTCTCAATAAAATATGAAGCAGCAGAAGTGGAAAACAACAGAATGGAGGATATTTCCAGCCCAGCATGGAGTGGAGCCCAGCCCACATGACATGGACTCTGGGAGGACACTTCAGGGATGGAATCTCCAGTCACAGTAGAAGCAAGTTCACAGATCCTTCAACCCACAGATGCCAAAGGTCAGTTCCCACAGCAGCACATATCCATCGTTGGATTGTAAAACTTCTGGGGGCACTGAGCAGCCCATGCTTTCCTCAGCCCTGTGTAGAGGGCCTGAAATCTTTATCTCACAATGAATGGTGGCCCTGCCCCCACAGCTTAACTGAATCTCAGCCCCACAGTGCTGGCTTGGTGGAACTGGAGGTCAGGTGACTGTGGAGAGGAAACTCTGCTAAGATTCTGGGCACAAAAATCTCTGTCTGCTCCCAGACCAGTGTATGTACTTGACTGTGCCACTTAGGAGGAACCGAGATCTTACGGATTCCCAGAGTATACCCTATTCTTGACAAAGGACCCAAAGGTCAAGTAACTGGTTGTAAAAATGCCCAAAAATGGGGGAAAAAATAAGACTGTAGAAGGTTACTTTCTTTGTGAACAGATATCTCCTTCCATCCTTTTGGATGAGGAAGAACAATGCTTTCCATGAAGGAAAGACATAAAAGTCAAGGCTTCTGTATCCCAAACATCCAAAATAAATATTCAATGGCCTCAGGTCATGTAAGAGCTCAAAAAGGGTTTTGAAAATCAACTAAGAGAGGTGGAGGAAAAATTGGGAAGAGAAACAATAGAGATGCAAGAAAAGCAGGAAAAACAGGTCAACACCTTGCTAAGGGAGACCCAAAAAAATGCTGGAGATTAGTTTTCTTCATTTGAAAACTGCCTTTGCATATTATTTGGTCATTTTTTTCCATTGGGGAATAACTTATATTCTTTAAAAGTTGTCTCAGTTCTCTATGTATTTGAGAAATGAGGTTTTTAGCAGAGAAAATTGGTGTAACATTTTCTCCAGTTTTCTGCTTTTCTCTTAATCTTAGGTACATAAAGGTTTTTTGTCCAAAAACTTTTTAAAATTTTGATATAATCAAATCTATCCATTTTACATCCAACAATGCTATCTATCTCTTGTTTGATCATAAATTCTTTGCTTAGTCATAGTTCTAAAAAGTAAACTGCTCCTCACCTCTCTAATTTGATTATGGTATAACCCTTTGTATCTAAATCACTTGCCAATTTTGACCTTATCTTGGTATATAGTGTGAGATGTTGGTCTATGCCTAGTTTGGTCCAAACTGATTTATAGTTTTTTTCGGTTAAACAATGAGTTCTTATCCTCAAAACTTAGATTGTGGGGTTTATCAAACATAGATTACTATGGTCACTTACTACTGTGCACTGTTTATTTCTTCTTCTACCCCCATCATAGATCTTAACATGACTTGATGGTATAATTTGGTTTCTTTGTTCCAATCTCTCATGAAGATTTGGTACTCTTTTCACAAAGACAACCATTCTAGCTCTATTATCATTCCCTTCCATAGATTTTTACTGCAGTTATACCCTCTGTGGTTTAATATTTTTATATATCCTTCCCTTGTAATTGCCTTAAAGGGCATGCCCAGGTATCTTCCATCAGTAAAAAAACATTCACTTGACTCTACCATCTCCTCAAACTATCCTCTTTATTTATGTGCTCTTTCTTTCATGTCCAAACTTACAGAAAGCAGCATTTCTAGGCATTGATTTCTCTTACACTCTTCTCACTCATTTTTCTGTCCTTTCTAATCTGGCTTCTGACCTCATTTTTCAACTAATACTGTTTTTTTTCCTGAGGTTACAAATGATCTCTTAACTGTTAAATTTTATGACCTCTTTCTCAGTCCTTATTTTTCTTGATCTTTCTGATATATTTGACATTTTAGCAACTCCTCCTCTTGTGTGCCTTCTGCTGGTGAGGTTTTATGAAACCAATATCTTACGGTTTTCCTTCTATCATTTTGAGTATACTTTCTTATTCTTTATTGCTAACTCAGTATTTATATTATGCCTCTTAATTGTCTATGTACCTATAAGGCTTCATCCTGAGCCCTCTTCTTTTCTCTCTTATACTGTTTCCCAAGAATCTCATCAGTTTCCATAGGTTCAATTCTTATCTCTATGCATATTATTTGAAGATCCATGTCTACAGTGTTTATCTCTCTCTGTCTTGAATGCTAGTCCTGTATGACTCCTTGACTAGTCAACATTTCCGACTATGTCTAATAAAAGATATTTTAAATTCTACATATCTTATATAATATCCATTGTCTTCATCCATCCCCATAAATTTTATCTACTTTCACCTACTAAAATAAAGAACTTATTTCTTTTAACATTGCACCCATCTTTCCCTTTAACCAAGTTCATGTGATCAACCTGGATCTCACTTGATCTTTGTATGTAATCAGCTATCAACTGCTTTCAGTTCCATCTCTTATTACCTTTATTGTGTGCTTCTACTTATCACTGCTCACAAAGTTATCATCCAGGTGCAGGCCCACATAATTTGTATTCTGTTGCCCAACTTTTAATTGTTGTCACTTCTCCCTAGCCCTAAGAATATCCTTTGTTTTATTTCACTTTTTTATCTTCCAGTTGCAAAATTGAAATTCCTAATACACTGGTTTGTATTTTTCAGACACTTCCCTGGTCAGAAATCACAACTGGCTGACTTGAGGATAAAATACAAAGTCTGTTTTGCATTTAAAGCTCTTTACATTCTAGTGCCATCTTATATTTTCAGAATTATTGCATATTATGTTTCTTCATACAGGCCTTTCCTATGAAATTGTCTAGCTTATTTCTTTCAGGCTAAGACTTTTTGTTCACTTGTCCCTAGGCCTTTCCTTGTGCTATTCCTTTAGAAGGAAAAACTCTCTCTTCACTGCTGACTGAGATAATCCCTTGCTTTTGTCAAAGTTAGCTCTAGTACTGTTGTCTTTCATTCTTGAAAAGAACCAAAATGACATCACTAAGGTAGAGTCAAGTTACAATGTGTCCAACTATGGTTGATAAAAACAACAAGGTTGGAATGCTTTACCACATGTCAGACCCAAATAGTTCATGTAAACATTGAGGGTGGATTCTCTAAATATATTCATCTCATGTTTCTTTTGAGTTACTTCAATTCTGCTGTGCTTCCAAAATATGATACCTTCTCTGATGAGGACATGTCATGCTGGACGGTCCTGTCAATGTCAGTGTCTCTCTCCCATGTCACACAGTCAACTCCAAAGTTCTTAAGAGAGACCTTAAGAGAGATCCTTGTGTCACTTTTCCTGACCAGCGTGTGAGCCCTTGACCTGTGTGAGTTCTCCATAAAATAGTCCTTTTTGGCAAGTATGTTTGGCCATCAAAAAACATGGCCAGCCCATCAGAGTTGCACTCTGCAATAGTTTGAATGTTTGGCAGTTTAGTTCAGCGCTTGGTATTTTATTCAGTTTTCTGGCATGACACTGGTATACTGTCCAGGTTTCACAGGAATACAACAATGAGGTCAGCACAACAGTTTTGTAGACCTTCAGTTTGATAGGCATCCTAATACCTCTTCTCTTTTTCTTTTGGAGCCTCCCAAACATTAACTAGCCCTGGCAATACATGTGTTAACCTCTTTATCAATGCGTGCATAGAAAGTATACTGCCAAGGTAAGTGAACTTATTCATATATAATGATAATTTAAATGGGCAGATCTTTCCCATTCATTAATAGGCCCATGTGACCTGCTAGGTGACTTACCAAATCTAAGATACATGGGTGGAACAGAAAGAGGTGGAACATGAAGAGGTGGAGCTGGAGTAGAACTGAGAGGAAGCTAGTCACAGAGCAGTCAGAGCTGGGAAAGGAAGCTGACTGGTGTGAGTGAGAGAGCTTGTTTGTGACTTTGTTTAAGGGAGCTGGTTGGTGGGAAGCCTAACAGATCTGTTGAGAATGCTATGGAATTGTTCCGTCCATTTCCCTAGTATTATGCTATCACTAATCAAGTGGCTCCATCAGTACTCAGTAGTTGAAATGCACCAAAAGTCTTTTGCTCATAAATAGTCTTCAGGGCATTGTGAAAGCACTTTGGATTGTTATTACCAACATGAAGATGAATTTCTTTTGCCTTCTTTAGGAGCAAAGAATCCTGCATCTGTCCAAGCTTTGCTTTTACTTTTTTTTTGGATAGAATTCAATACTTTCTTTTTTGGAGATGGATGAACTATCCTCCTGGTAAATCCCATGAAGTTCTCATTTTTCACTTAGCAATTTATGAATCTGCATCATTCTTATCAAACAAATCTTGATGTTTGCAAGTGATCTGATTCTGATGAACGAATGCAATGCTGTCCAAAAAAATCTCTCAGTACTGCTCACTACTGTCTGTTCTACTATTTCCAACTGTGTGTTGGTTCAACTTTCACTCCAAGATAGCAACAAACATTTTCCACTCAGAGAAGCCCTCTAATCTGTTGACATTAATTCTTCTGGTCATCATTTTGCCTTAGAGCTATAGCTTTTGTTGAATCCAAATATTTAACTTGAAGAGAATAAGTCTGTCAGTACAGCTCTGTGTGCTCTACATTACCTTTGTTACTTTAAAGTCCTGCCTGCTTCTTCTCCTTACAGTCAAATAGACTATTAAATACCAATGTTTGCTGTGAGGGTGCATCCAAGAAGTGTTATTGTACTTAAGTGAATGGAAAACATTGTTGGTGATGAGGTCCTAAGATGCATAAATCTTCAGTACTAAGTCACCATTGCCATTGCTGTTTCTGGTTCTTTTATTCTAAAGACTACTTGTCACGTGTGTTAGTCTGAACCTACTCTATCATTAAAGTTACTCAGAATTATTTTTGTCCTATTTCGGCACATTGACTATAAAAGTTTTGTAGCACCAATGAAATATTCACATCACCTACCACAGCCACAAATATCTCAGCACAATTCTGAATCACGAAAACCACAGACTTTCCACATGGAAGGCAGAACCAAAACATATATTCAGATATCAGAAAGTCAAAGCCATCACAGCAAAAAAAATCTAAACACAATAACAATGCAGAGAACAACACCATCCCCAAGCCTTCTCCCTGCTAGTCTTCCCATACACTAGGTCCATTAAACATATTCCAAGCAGACTCTCTTAAACAAAATCACAATCACAAAATCACTCATGCTAGCCAAGAGCCTGCATCTATCCTAGCATTGACTGCTCTCAAGACTCACTTCCATCAGCTCTGCTCTAGTTCCACCACTTCCTGTTCCACCCATTCAGCAAACGTCTCCCACCACAGGCTCCATTTTACTTAGACTCATGTAACTCAGGCTTCCATGTGATCCAGGTAGTCACATGGGCCTATTAATGAATATGAAAGATTTTCCAACTAAATTATCCATTACAGGTCCCCAGGTATTCATAATATTTTCCTTTGACCTCATCAAGTTTTGTCATAGTGGAAGCATAGGCACTGATGCTGGTGGCATGGCATTTTCCTTCAAGTGGCAATAGTATTGTCATGAATCTGTTGTTCACTCTTTCCAGCAGGTATGCAAGCTTGTTGATTATATTAGTTTTGATAGCAAAACCTACACCAACTTCGTGGTGTTCTCCTTCACTGCAGCTACTCCAGAAAACATGTATCCATGAAGTTTCAACTTCAATAAACTGACTTTCATTTGTGAGTCATGTTTCCCTGAGGGCTGCTATTTGGATGTGATATCTGCTGGGTTCTTTCACAATAAGAGCTGCTCATCTTTCAGTCTAGTGGATTTTGTGCTATCTGTACATACGTGCATATTCATGTTCACATGGTGAGTGGAATTATCTTTGAAGAAATTTTTTGCATTCTTTTGCATGTGCATTTTGACTACAGGGTGGGATCCCTGCCTACTGCAATAACCAGCCCAGGTTTGGATAAGCAGTCATTTTTTAGGGCACCTTTTCTATTCCCTTCCTCACACCAGGTGGTGAGCAATGAAATCCTCCAGAGGCTGCTCAGATACCCATGGAGGTGCTGAATCCCACTGCTACTTCCAATTATCAGATGGCCATAAGGCTTGGGACATCTACGTGCAGGGCTATGAACCCAACTCCCTGTGCATCTGCATCTGCTGCTTCATCACTTGACTGTGACTACAGGACTTTGAGACAGGTAAAATATTAAAATCGTATGGGTGATACCTTTTGTTTCATATGTAAATTGGATTTAAGTGAGGCAATGTTACATTAAGTTGTGAGCCTCACTCTCACCTCCAGAGGCATCACAGTCCAGTGGCAAGACAGTCAAGATGACTGGTGATAACTCAAGATGCAGGGGATGACCTTGGTGTCTACAATATCTAATCAAGCTCCACAGTACCTGCTGAAGCTGCCTTTCATAGTCATTGGAGCAAATTTTTCCTATCCATCTATTTCAAAGGGAAAGTCTTCACATGTTAGACACTCCCTTAACTCACTGACAGGTTGGAGACCCTTCTGTTACCCTCAGTCTACCTTAGCCTGTCTGCAGAAAAAGCTTACCAAAGTGTGGCTGCTGTGCATGGTGCAGTTTCTTGGAACCACACATGAGAGTTAGGTGGATCAAGTAGCATCAAACGTGAAAAGTAGTCATGCAAAGGGCTCAGGAGCCCTCATACCAGAGGCTCTAGTCTTCCCTGAACACACCCTACATCCTGGTACAGCTCTTGTACTACTTTTACTACTGCTTACTTGAAGCCCATCTCAATCCTATTTTTATGAGAAATCAATTTGGCTTACACAGTAAGAGTTACTGCAAAAATTGCAGGCTTTGAGTCAGTAAGGTAATTATTAAGCATATACCCAGAAATGTTATTAAAATTGGCAAAATGTTACCAATTCAAATATTTTCATAGCAGCTTTTTCATTTCATTAAAATTCCATCCAACATTGAAGGTAAATATCCAAAAATGAGAGGATGGATAAACAAATTATGGTATGTTATTGTAATGTAATACTCTAATGCCATGAAGATAAGCAACTATGATAGATGCAATGTCATCAGGAATATATGATCTTTTACAAGATTACACAAAGAAGAAGGGAAAAAAACAGAATCAAAAGAATATATTACATTAAGTGATCAGATAAAAATACAACTGAATAAAATGGCATTGACAAATGAATTCTGATGGGAACTTAGGAAACACTAGAAAAGTTGTTGAATTCTATATAATTAAATATTAATTGTTAATAATTGCTAATTAAGTTATATATTTATGCTTTAAGTTATATATTTATAAAAATATATTTATATTTTTGTAGAAAATAAAAATGTGTTTTCATTCCAAAAAAATATTAGTTTTATGCTAATAAGATATTTTCAAGTAAAATATCCAAATAATTAATGTCTATATTTACTACAGTATGCCCAAATTACAAAATCCTAGAAACTGTATTTAAAATAAATTAGTATGTGAATATTAGCTCTTTTGTCTCCTCTACCCCCTAAAAAATACCATAGACACTTTTGTATGCTCACCGCATTGTTTGCAGTTTAGTTATATTTGTTCTGTGAGAAGCCTAATGGAAGACCAAAATGTATGATGGTGAATTCTCTGCTACAGGAAGGACAAAAGGTGAGGTGTACCAATAAGAAATCAAATTTTATTTGCTTGATTTGTAGTGGAATAAAAAAGATTATATGTTGCAAGGAATTCCCCCCAGGGCAGGTTACTTTTTGAAAATGTTAAAAAATTTACGTTTTTCCAGATAAAAAAATTACCATTAACAAGCTGTCAAAATGTTACAGAAAGCTAGACAAAGGGCTCAAATATCCTCCTGACCTCTCTTCCATGAAGCAAACTTTTATCCACCCTTTGAGTGCAGATATCTATCTTCACAACGATAGCTTACTGCCAAGTAAAAATGAGCTTTTAAAAGATAAAACTCTGTATCATTCTCCACAAATACTCCCCTCTGAACACATATTCAATTCCTACTGAAGTTTATCTTGCCTATTCTTCCACAAAGAATCTGTAGATAATCTCTGTCCCTCTCCTCTCTGTTATTTCTACAGTCACATAAATCAGGAGCAAAAAAAAAAAAGGAAAAAAATCACTTGAATCTTTTCATCCTTAATGAACTGTTTAAAGTATTTTAGAGTAACATTGTTTACATACTATTGATTTGCTAAAGGAAATAATTATCTTCTGTTCATTAAAGCATTTTTCCAAAGCACTACCTGTTGACACCCCTTTCTCAATTCCAAGTCTCCAGTGTTCTCACAATGGCCACAAACAACCACCTTTTTTTCTCAATAAGTATTCTCCTTTTTTTCTGGAGCACATGACAATGTCCCTTGTGTTGCTCCCCCAAACACACAGAGACACACACACAAACACACACACTTACACACAGTCTTTTTCAAGGTTAGGATGATTTTTATTGGGTGATGTTTCTTCTTATAGTCTCTGGTATGGGGTAAGAGTGACAACAATGGTACCCCTATTTTCCCAGTTTGGGCTTTTTAAGTGTTAGGCAATTCATCCTCTCCTCTGCTTACCTTGTAATAAAAGTTGGTCTGGAGAATTTCTGGAGCATTTCCTTTTCCTTCAATCAAACTAATTTATTTTTTTTTTTCTGTTTAAGCCTCTCTCACTATCTGAGTACCAACCTCATTTTTCCCAGATCCTTAAGAAAAAGATTGAATTCAGGGAGAGAAAAGAGGGGTGGAAGCAGTGGAATTTCTTAGATAATTTCTCTTTAAAGATTTTCTGAAAAGTCTGGATCAGTAGCCAATTAAAAGTGCCTTCACAGATAGGAAGCAGTCAAATGATATTTGTCCCTTCTCTTAAGGGGGAAAGGTTCATCCATGAAACAACTCAAGGAATAGGCTATACACATAAGACTATCTTTTCCTCTGTCTCTAGTTTCTTTTCCTTCCTAGTACCTTTTCCTTCATCCTCTTCTTTCTCCTTCTGTACTCTAAATGAGGATAAACTTGAAGGCAAATAAAGAGTATTGACAACTTAGTTCATCAAGGGCACAAAAGAAATAAGATTTGTGGGGGAGGAGGGGGAAATTTAGCTGACTTTTCTTGTAGTATTCTGTATATCCATGAGCAAAAGTAAAATAAAACTAAAAGCATGACTTCAGTGCCAGTTCACATAGTGAAGAACTTTGTGGAGATGAAAAGAAACAGAAATTCTATGAGGAACTTGACAAGATTTTGCAAAATATGTCAACATATACCTTTTGTTCTAGAAGCAATATCCTACACAATGTACACTAGTGTGTCGCCACCCCCTCCAACCCTGACCCACCTCAAATGATATTGAATCCTATTTTGAACCAGGATACTAAGGTTTTAACCACTGATAAATCTGCTTGGTGACCAAACTAAAAAAAAACCCAGCACATGGCAAGTCAAAGTTTTCTCATTTTAGCTTGATTTATGCTACTAATAGGCATCATAGCTAACACAGCCAAGGAAGCTGCATTCAAATGATTCAATGTATCAATTTGAGTGTCGTTTCTAGACTATGGCTATACAAAATCGTTTTTGAATTTCTTTTCTCTCATTTGATTCAATCCTGAACCTTAATTAGGGGGCCAGCCTGAATCAAACGTGGCTTTCAATGCTTTCCTTCATTGGCTGGATTTAATCAATCTTCCTTTAGTAGGTAACTCCTACATATCAGTCACTGTGCTACATGCTGTACTTACAAAAAAAAGAGACAAAAGTACAGCCCCTGCCCTCAAGGACCTGACAATTACATGAAGAAGACAACAAATAAATAAATATATATAAGGCAAGCTACATACAAAAAAAATATATAATAACAGAGGGAAGGCACTAGAGTTAAAAAGGGTTGTGGAAAGCTTCCAATAAAAGATAAGAATAGTGTGATGTCATGATCAAAGTGGAAGAAGGACAATGCAGAGTCATAGGAAACCTCAGTGATCACAGGCCCTGATACATAAGTTCAGTACCCTGTAGCTCCATTATTTTTTGTGGTTTTTCTGACTACATACTAAGAGGCAGCATCCCTGAACCAGTATTATTAGAAAAATAACTATTTGTGGGCATTTGGCAAGCAGAGATAAATATGAATGTGCTCTGCATCTCTAAAAAGCATTCCCTAGAGATGATAAATGGCATAAACCGCTGTTTGTTGAATTTGTATAACTTTTATGTTTATGGGTGATAGCTATTTCCATGCCCCCAACTGCACGGTAGAATGCAGACTGGTATCACTTGGTCTCTGACAAAGGGGCTGTGCTTGGGCAGTGAGTGAAGTCACAGCTATAGGGAGCATCAGCTTTAGCCCTAGCAGCAGTGGAGATTAGCGTGGGCCCCAGTGGCAGGGCTATGTACACTTTTGCTAGACCTAGTGACAACTGAGTGGGCACTAATGTTGGTTCCAGTTGAAGAAAGACTGTGAAGATTGTTACTCTAATTGCTCTTATAAATGATTACTCACCGCACGACCTGCAGTTCTGAAACAAGATATAGATTAAATACTCCAGTGAATATGTCCAAATTTTACATCCTGAGTAATAGATGTTTATGGGAAAGAGAAAGTATCCTTAGAGTCAGGAATTCCTTCTCAGTCCCTATCTTGCTTCTTCCAATCTCCTACAGTGTTCTTCCAGATATCATTGACCTTTGTTCATGATCACTGTAGAGTATATATGCCAAAGAAGCTAACATTCATTTTGACAGTGGAGGGTAAATTGTTTCTACAGGTATCATACCCCAGATGGAAAAAAATAAATGGTTCAGAAAATCAGTCTATGAGATCTAAATGATATTACAGCCAAGAAGTATTCATAGATGGATCTGACAGAATAGTCAAAAAATGGAGCAACTATATTGTAATTACTGGAATGATCTGTTTTATTATCAATGACATAGTAACCACTACGTTTGGACAGTAATGTCATATTATTTGATGTGTTATACTTGGAAGCTGAAATTATTGTCAGAAATATGATCATATGAGCAATCGTGGGACCAGAGCATGTGCCTTGTGAGAAAATTTGTGCTGGAGACAACACAATCATGAAAACATTAAGGAATCACTTGATAAGATATTTCAGGTATATATATATAACAAAAGGAGTTTTTTAAAAAAATCACAGAATGCATTATTATTTTAAAATGATGAGAGAAAAAAACATCATTAACAATCCATTTTCCC
This sequence comes from Potorous gilbertii, assembly GCA_028658325.1. Taxonomy (NCBI): domain Eukaryota; kingdom Metazoa; phylum Chordata; class Mammalia; order Diprotodontia; family Potoroidae; genus Potorous; species Potorous gilbertii. Next base: position 1,681 of record JAQQSK010008019.1, on the reverse strand, counting down.
ACACATTCGTCTTTGTAGAATATTTATGATAATTATCTCCACTTCATTGAGCATATGCTAAATAAAAAATATCAGAAGGGAATAGGCAGGGTTTTAAAAATGATTTTCTATAACACATCATACTTTTACAGTTGAAAAGCACCAATAATTCAAGATTCTACTCCACTTGCTTATTGATATTTTTTTAAGCCACCTATATTCTATGCCTCTACTTCCTTTCCTCTCACTCACTTCTAAATACTCTGTCATCTGATTTCCAACCTCATCATTTTAATATTTGACTGAACCTGCTCTTGAGAAAATTATGGATGATTTCTTAATTACCACATTGAATGACCTTTTTTCAGTCCTTATCCTTCTTGATCTCTCAGTGACATTTCAGACAAATGAACACCTTCTCCTGTATATGTGCTAGAAATGACTTTCTGACATTTTCAAGACAACTTAAAAAATTAATTATTCCTCCTTGTATGACTATTGATCAGTTTCATTTGTTATGTCTTCATTCAGGTTACACTTATTAATTTGGAGTGTCCTCTTTGTTGCTAGCTCATACATGGATTTTAGATTTAGTATAATACCAATCAAAATCCAATAAAAAATTACTATACAAAGTTAGTCAAAATAAAAGCAAAATAATTATGGAGGAACAAAAGATTTAGAATACCAAGGGGAAAATTTTTTTTAAATAAAAAGAAGAACAGAATGTGCATAGTCTTCCTAGCCATCCATCTGAACTAAAGTCAACAATAATTAAAATTATGTTACTGGTTAAAAAATAAAAAACAAAAGCAAAAACAAACTAGCCAAGTCAAATGAAGCATTTATTAAGAGCTTACTATGTCCCAGACAAAGAGTTAAGTGTCAGGGATATAAAGAAGGTTATAAAACAAAATTGTTCTTTCTCACAATAAGCCCACATTCTAGTGGAAGAGATAACATATAAAAGACTATGTACACACACAATAGACTAGAACAGAGGCAAGACATTAGTAATGAAGGGAGGAGAGAATAGGAAAGGTCTCTTACAGTTGGAAGGATTTGAGTTCTGTTTAGAAGAAAGCCAAGGGGCAGAAACAAGGTGGGAAGGCATTTCAGGTATGGGAAATGACCATGACAGAAATTAGGAATGTCTGAGCAACCACAAGGAGGATACAGTTCCTGGATTTTGGGGCACATGAAGGGGAATAAAGTGTAAGAAAGTTAGGCAGGTAGTAGGGAGACAGGTTGAAAAGAGCTTACAAAGCCAAACAGAGAACATCTTATTTGATTTGAGAAGTGATAAGTAGTCATTGGAGTCAAAGTAAGGGGTGACATAGTTAGATTTGTTTATGGTGTTGTTATTGTTCAGTTATTTCACTCATGTCCAACTCTTTGCTGACATTTTGGGTTTACTTCAGCAAAGATACTGGAGTGGTTTGTCATTTCCTTCCCCAGATTATTTTTCAGATGAGAAAAATGAGGTAATGTTAAGTGAATTGCTCAGGGTCACATAGGCAGTAAGTACCTGGGGCCAGATTTGACATCAGGTCTTTTGGATCTCTTTCAGGAGGTGATTGGTGGATTCCTTGAATACTTATTTTGCCCTCTGGATCTAGAATATCAGGGCAATTCTCCTTAACAATTTCATGAAGGATGATGTCTAAGCTCTTTTTTTGATCATGGCTTTCAGGTAGTTCCA
>JAQQSK010008018.1:0-13701 GCA_028658325.1 Potorous gilbertii | reverse complement strand
TATGAAAAAACACTTATAGGGACTGCTCCCGGACCTTCTGTCTGCAGTTTATTGTTTAGGTCCCTTCCAACCTTTTGCCATTTTTGAGGATGAATTTCTGGGCCATTTATAATGAACCACGGGCTGCCACTTAAAATCCCTCATTAACAAATCTTAACTAAACCTTTAATTTTAATAAAAATACTTCTACTCCTCAGTTGTAGCAGTTTATTTATTTACTATGTTACTATACTTCTCAAATAATAACTTGTTTCAAAATAAGCTATATATTTAAAGTTGAAGTTTTGCTGAGAGAAAAATTTACATAAGAATGAGAACACCACTTGGTATTGAAAATATTTAGAGAGATCAGTCATGTATCGATAATTTAGCCCTTATTATGTGACAGACACTGTGGGAGGCACAGAATTGTGTTTAGTAAAAATTAACTAGGAGTTCTGAAATCTTGATAGTTTTCTAGTCCCAAAGAACTGGATTGAATAAAGTGAAAAGTCTGCGAAGATTTGTTTGAAAAGGGGGGAAAATGTACCTAGCTTTGTGTCTTCTGTATTTTTTTCTGTTTTCATGAAAATAATACTTAGAAATAGTAACTTGCCATCCTCAGAGCTAAGGTAATCTTTCATCTGCAAGAGCACAAATATTTCAACATTTATGTAGGATGATGCTTTTCCTCTATGTGAATGTGAAAGACCGGGTTGTGAGCTTCTCTGAGAAAAGAATTTTTCTTAAAAGGAGATATCTTCAATATTTAATCAGTACATCTGTGATCTCAGTGATAGTGATTATGGCTTCCATTGGTGCAGAGGCTTTTGTTTTGTTTGTTTTATATTTTTGTTATCTTTTTTGGAATTTGATAAACCTTTTGTTTCTCCTCTTTTCCCCCACACCAGTTATTTTACCTTAAACAACGTTACACATTGAACTCTTCCTTGTAACACAGAAAATCATTTAAGAAATCCAAATGATGTAGCAGCTATATCTGAAAGCATAATTTGAGTTCCACATGCTTAAGACCTCTAAAAGTAGTAAGTGTTCTTTCATCGTCACTTCTCCAGGATTGTGACTGTGCATCATTCCTCAGCAAATTTTGCTTTTTAGTGTTATTTTTTTTTCTGCTAAAGAGAGAGACTTCAAAGGGTTTGTTTGAGAAGAAAACAAATGGATGCTTTGTTGTCCTCACATATATTGCTTTTCTTTTGCTTCTGCTTTCTTTGCATAACTCTTTCCATGTTTCAGTGAATCCTCTTATGTGTATTTCTTATAGTGCAATAATATTGTGTTGCATTCCTATTTCCTATGTGTTAAGTCAAATTCAAATTGATAGGTATCCATTTTGTTTCTGTTTTTCTACCACAAAGCACTAATATGACCATTTTGTTTTTACATTTAAATTTACATTTACATTTACATCACATTTACATTTTTTTCTATCACTGATCTCCTTGCTATATATGTTTGCAGGGTCTGAATAATTGCATGACTCTACTTACATAATTCTGAACAATCTTTTCTGGAATTATTGCACTAGTTCATAATTTCACTAGTTATGCCTGTCTTCCCACAAACCCTCCAAAATTAAATATATCCTTTTTTAATTTGATGTGCTAGAGGGTAACTTCAGGGTTATTTTATTTTTTTTATAATTCAGATTACAATTACTAGTTTGCATTTCTTACAATGTGGCATTATTTCATTATATTCATATACTAGATAGAGTTTATTATGCAGTTAATAGGTACCAACTTTGCCTCCATTTCTTTGCTAGAGAAAAAACTGTTTTTTATGAATGTATTGGTATCTTGTATCTCTCTTTATAATATTTCTGTTTTTTACTTTCTTGGTCTATATGCCTGACGGTGGGACTATTAAGGTTTTAACAGTTCAATCACTTCCCCCTGCCCCATAATTCCAAGTTATTTTGAGTTTGGTAGATCAATTTTACTACTCCACCAATAATGTAATTAGTTTGTGACATATTTTTATACATAAAAAGGTTATAAATATTGACAAGAAAATCTTTTAGTATATTAAATAATATAACTATAATGCTTTACATAAAACCTATATAGCAAAATTAAAAGTTTCAATAATTATAATATCATGGTTTAAACACTTTGTCTTAAAAATGTTTAGATTATTTTCATTGTAATGGGTATGATAGTCTGAGATCAAGGTGGTTGAAGCAGACACTAGAACCCTTCATCCCACGACCCATGAAAAATATAATAAAAGTTTCTGAATTAAATGGCTGAGAGATAGGAGATACTCAGCCTGAAATGTTTGACAAGGTAATAGTATTGGGAAAACTGATTCCAAATATCACTACTACATTTCTCCTCCTATTTAAACTCCTTACACACACATGCGCACACACACACACACACACACACACACACACACACACACACGGTCCTTTGTCTTTTTTGCCTTGAGAAATTTTAATAAAATGAAAATAGAAGTATCTTCATTTGAAATATTTTCATTTACATACACACACACACACACATGTTTGTGTCTCTTTGTGTGTCTGTGTGGTTAAGCATAGTCGTGAACACCCTTTATACTAGCTATGGGGAGATTGAGGCAGGTGAATCTCTTGAGCTTGGGAGTGATTAGCATCAGTCGTCAGTGGCCATTAGGTGTCCTCTCTCCCATGGGTGCAGCTGGCCACTAGCTTTCCCAGGGGCAAACTGACTCAGGTCAGAAATGGAGGCAGCAAAGTTCTTCTGACAGTCAGTAATGGGATTGGGTCTAAGAGCAATCTCTATAATTCCAACCTTGCCAAGAAAGGAGACCCAGTCTTTAACAAGAATATACAACATTGCTTTAATTCAGGGGTATTTTAAAATAATAGCTAATGAAAATTAAAGATTAAAAGGATTTTAAGAGACAAATAGAAACACATTCTTTTAAGCAAATTAATTGCTTAAAAAGCAGAATTAAAATAGCAATATTTCAAAAATAAATGACTTCTATGCTTTGTTTTACTCTAGGAAAAGGAATGGCAAATCTTATTAGTAATTCTTTTCAAGGGTCTCCAATCCTTCCTTTTATGTGGGAAATGATTCTCCAAAAGTAGATAGTAATGATAATATATTTTCATTTACATAGGACTTTAAAGTTGTATTTTGTCCAAAGTTATTTCTGCATCCATGGAGATAATCATATGATTTTTTTTGGTTTTGTTATTAATATGGTCAGTTATGCTGATAGTTTTCTTAATATTAAACCTACTCTGTATTCCTGATATAAAACCCACCTGGTCATAGAGTATGATCTTGGTAATACATTGCTGTAAAAAAAAAAATTTACATCAATATTCATTAGGAAAATTGATCTATAGTTTTCTTTCCCTGTTTTGACTCTTCCTGGTTTAGTTATCAGCATGTTTGATAAAAGGAATTTGGTAGGACTACTTCTTTGCCTGTTTTTCCAAATCGTTTTTATGGTATTGGAATTAATAATTCTTTAAATGTTTCGGAGGGTTCACTTAGAATCCTTCTGGCCCTGGGGATTTTTTGATCATGACTTTGATCTTGTCAGTACTCCTGTCATTAGGGCTTCTACACTCTAGCCTGAGGAATCCACCTCTACCCAATCAATGAACAATGAATAATGGTGGGGTAAGAATTGCACCTAGATAAGATAAATCTGTGTGGGGTGAATTTTTGGTCAAGGTCAGAATGTCTTTAAGAGGCTAGATTTTTAATGAGGGGGAGTGGGTCCAAAAGAAAAGATCCTTGGGTCCCATATAGAAAATTGGTCATAAATATAATAAAAACATAATCATTTTCTCACAGTTAATATTTCTGCCTTTCTGCATTTGATTGTGATGTTTTTATGCTCTAATACATGGTAAATTTTTGCATAGGTGCCATGTACCACTGAGAAAAAGGTATATTCCTTTCTATCACCATTCAGTTTTCTTCAGAGGTCTATCATATCTAACTTTTCTAAAATTCTGTTTACCTCCTTAGCTTCTTGTTTATTTTGTGGTTAGATTTATCTAGTACTGAAAGGGAAAATTTGAAGTCCTCCACCAGTTGTACTATTTCCTCCTGTAACTCATTTAACTTGTTCTTTAGAAATTTAGATGCATTTGGTGCAAATATGGTTTTGCAATTAGTTTGATATGTTTTATCACTTGATTTTCTATGGTATCTTTTAGCAATATGTAGTTTCTTTCCTTGTCTCTTTTAATTATGTCTATTTTTGTTTTGCTTTGTCTGAGATCTTGATTGCTACTTCTGCTTTTTTTATTTCTGCTGAAACGTAATAGATTCTGTGCTAGCCCCTTATTTTTACTTTGTCTTTCTGTTTTAACTGTGTTTCTCATAAACAACGTGTTGTAGCATTGTAGTCTTTAATTTATTCTGCTGTTTGCTTCTGTTTTATAGGTGAGTTCATCTCACTCATATTCACAGTTATGATTACTATGTATTTTCCCCCATCCATTTTCCCCTGTCTTTATTTCTCTCACTTTCTCCTTGCCCCCATCCCAGTGTTTTGCTTCTGACTTCCTCCTCTTTTTGCTTCTGGCTTCCACCTCCTTTAGTCTGCCCTCCTTTGCCCCCTCCTCCCTGCCCAATTTCCTCTGGAGTAAGATAGATTCCTGTACCCAACTGAGTGTATATATTATTCCCTCTCTGCAAAATTTAGTAAGAGTAAGGTTTAACTGATGGTCACCCCTTTCCCTTCCTCCTCTCTACTGAAATTGTTTTTTATGCCTCTTTATATGAGATGATTTACCCCATTCTATCTCTCTCTTCCTTCCTTCAATCCTCTTTCTTACCCCTTACCATTTTTTATATTATCACATCATACTTATATCCACACACTCTGTCTAAGTATACACCTTCTAGCTGCCCTAATACCAATACAGTTCTTAAGAGTTACAAGCATCATCTTCCCATTTAGCTTTGTAAAGTTTAACTTTACTTTATTGAATCCCTTATTGTTTTCTCTTTCAGCTTCCCTTTTTATACTTCCATTTATTCTTATATTTGAAAATTGAATTTTATGTTTAGCTCTGGTCTTTTCATTAGGAATGCTCAAAGGGCCTCTGTTTCACTGAATGACCAATTTTCCCCTGAAGGATTCTTCTCAGTTTTTCTGGGTGGGTAATTTAATTTTTGTTTGCAATTCAAGCTCCTTGCCTTCTGGTATATCATATTCCAAGCCCTCTGGTCCTTCAATGTGGGAGCTGATAAATCATGTGTAATGCTGATTGTGGCTGCTCAATATTTTGAATTGTTTTTTTCTATCTGCTTACAGTATTCTCTTCTTAGTCTGAGAGTTCTGGAATTTGGCTATAATATTCCTGGAAGATTTTCTTTTTGGATCTCTTTCAGGAGGTGATTGGTAGATTCATTCAATTGCTATTTTACCCTAAGGTTTTAGAATATCAAGGGCAGTTTTTCTTGATAATTTCGTGAAAAATTATGAACAAGATCTTTTTTTATAAATGGTAAATTTCAGGCAGTCCAGTAATTCTTAAATTATCTCTCCTGGATCTACTTTCCAGGTCAGTTGTTTTGTCTATGAGATTTTTCACATTTCCTTGTTTTATTGATTCATAATGTCTCATAAGTTTCCTTAAGCTTCCAGTTCTAATTTTTAAGAAATTATTTTCTTCAATGAGCTTTTTATACCTCTTTTTCCATTAGGCAAATTCTACTTTTCAAGGAGTTGCTTTCTTCAATGTATTTGTGTATGTCTTTTTATATTTTTTACCATTACCAACCTGTTCTTCCACCTCATTCGATTTTGATAATCTTTTTGAGACTCATCCAGAAATTCATTTGGGCCTGAGACCAATTTATAATTCTCTTTGAGGCATGGTACATAGGCTTTTTGGCATTGTTGTCTTCTGATTTTGTGTTTTGATGTCCCTTGTCACTATATTAGCTTTCTTTGGCTAGAGTTTTTGTTTGTTTATTTGTTTTGGCTTATTTTCCAGTCTATTTCTTGACTTTTAAAATTGAGCTCTGCTTCTGGAACATTGCAGGAGAGGGGAAGATTGTCCCAGGCTTCTTGTGCCAAGACCAAAGGGGCTGACTCCCGACCTGTTTTGCTTGGGCCTCTGAGCCTGGTGCTTTGCCTGCCCCCTTGATGGTTGGAGGTGTCATAGCTAACATGCTATGCCAATGCCACAGAGCCTCAGTTGCTGACCTGTTCCAGGCTTACCCTGACTTGCCCAGATATTTCCTGCACTGGTCTGTGTTCCCCTTTTGTACCTAAGTGAGATAGAACTTTCTGCAGTTCTTGTAAGTTGTCTTACACTGGAAAATTGTTTCACTCCATCTTTTTGTGGGTTTTGCTACTCTAGCATTCATTTTGAGGTGTTAAATTAGTTAAAGTTGTTTGAGTGGAATTGGGGAGTGCTCAGGCTACTTCCTGACTTTTCTCTATCTTCATGGCTCCATTTCTCCCTCTGCGTTCTTTCAAAAGTCTTCTTAAATAAAGTCTTCCAGGACTTCCATGCACATAGCTTTTCTCATTATTAAAGTTTCACATGTCTAGATGCCCATTTTTTGCCTATTATCTTTTCCCAAAAATCTAACTAAAATTCACCTTACACTTGAGTACAAATAGCTTTTGACAGTTCTTAATACTAATGTGATTTTGGTGGGTCATAGAAGTTTTACATTAATAGTAACATATATTTTATATGCATCCTTATACATCCTGTTGAGAAGCAATATTTTTTCATGTTTTGTTGATCAGAAATTAATTATAATATTATCATAGTTAATGACTCCAAAATCATCCAGGTCAGACATTTTTTCATGCATTCCATGGAATCTCTTTAGGAGGTCCGTTGAACTTTGAAGTGAAAAAATTATATCTTTATTTAATTACAATGAATTCCTTTCTATTCCTTTATATTTCATTTTATGCATTTAAAAATTTTATTATGAGAAGAGTTAGTCTTCACTAGACTGCCAGATGGGTCCACAACACCAAAAAAGTTAAAAATTCATCATGTGAATTGTTGATAGCTGTTGAAAAAGTTCTAATTTTGTATACTGCACATTTCATTTTTACATACATCATAAATTCACACACTTTGTTTAGAGCTGCAAACTCTTTCAATTTCCTTTTTCTAAAATTAATTATGAACCCTGGAGAATCATCAGTGCTAATTTGTCACTTACTAAGTGTCTGACCTTAGAAAATTATTGAAATTCTCTAGGCCTCCATTTTCTCATGTGTAAAATGAGGAGGTTATACTATATAACCTCTAAGGTCTCTCTAAGTTTATAGTCCTCCTCAGTAACCAGCAATAAACCTGAATGAAATAACTCTATAAAGTGCAGACCTAATAATGTATGGTTTTTAAAAATATGAATGGGGAAGGGAATAAGTATTTATATAGTGGCTGTTAGATGCCAGCCACCGTGCTGTACCTTTTACAAATACATCATTTGCTTCTCACAACAAACTTCAAGATAGGTGGTGTTATACCCATTTCATTGAAACTGAAACTGACGCAAACGGAGATTAAGTGATTTGCCAGGGTCACACAGCTTGTCAGTATCTAAGTCTGGAGGACAGGCCAGGTTTTACTGACTCCAGGCTGAAAACTCGATCTATGGCATCACCTGAACAAGTTTTCACTTCAGAGCTGACAGCACATGCGCACTCACCTCCGTGGGGCCCACGCGCGTGACCCGGGACCTAGGCCAACTCAGGAGCGGTTCGGTCTCGCTACCGCCGCCGCGTGGCCAAGGCTGCAAAGGTCTCGAGGCTGAACCGTTCACCACCATTGCCTGCCTCCAGCAGTTGTCCTTTACGCAAGCGGAGGCGAGGGCCGCCAGCACGAAAAAGATTTTCGGCAGCCGGAGGGAGCTGTCCCCATCTCGGTCCTCCTTCCCCCGCCCCCACCCCAGGCCCAGAGGTGCCGCGTGGTCCTTCAGCAAAGTCTCGGACGTCGGGAAGCTCCCCCAAGCTGCTGCGTGGACGACCTGGAGAAGGAGACCCGTGAGAGGGGCTGGAACCCCCCGCACGTGAGTGCGTGTGCCTCGGCTAGCCCTCAGCATCTGGGACCGCGCAGGGTCAGGCTCTGCCTCCGGGAAACTGGATCCCAAGTTCTGACAGCTGGCGGCCCCCCACCCTCCTGCCATTTTTAATGGAGGGGAAACTTCTTCATTTTATTTTTAGTCGGCGACCAACTGACTTAATCTTTCTCAGTGGCGAGGTGGGAGCGAACCCTACTCCCTTCTAGTGAAATGTTGCTTTGAGGCTTTCAGTTAGTTGTGCCCAACTCTCCATTTGGCACAGATACTGGAGTGGTTTGCCGTTTCCTTCTCCAGCTTCTTTTACAGATACGTAAATTGAGGTAAACAGAAGCAGGTGACTTGCCCAGGGCTACACAACTAAGTATCTGAGATCACATTTGAACTCAGGAAGATCAGTCTTCCCGACTCCAGACCCAGTACTCCTATCCACTGGGCCTCCTAACTGCCCCATCTGGTGAAATATGGCCACGATATGTGGAGTGTAAAAGCATCAAAGCAGAAAATTAGTTTCTGCTTTCATTAAGCATTTTCTCTATGAGTCTGGCACCCAGCTAACCACCTCAGATATAAAGAAATGGGAGGTGAGGGAGAGCGGGGATTGTCCCTGCATTCTAGAAGGTAATCAGCATGTGAGGCTTAGGAGAGGATGAGATACGTAGGAGGAGACACAGGAAAGAGTAGTGCTACAAAACCTAGAGGGAAGGTAATATGCAGGAGAAGAGGGTCCTAGTTTGAAAGGCTTCAGAGAGGTCAAGAAAGATGAGAATTGGGAAAGTATCTTTGAACAGTTCGGAAGCTCTTAGCATTTAGGCACAAAAGACATGAGACATGGCATGATAATGTGGACAAATGGATCAAGTGAAGTTCTTGGGGAATGGAGAAGATATGGGCACATTTGTGGGCAAGCAGCAAAGTAGCCAGTAGGCAGGGAAAGAGTGAAGATAAGTGAGAATAGGAATGATAAAAGGGGCAAACTCTTGGAGTAGATAAGATAGAATGATATCACTTGTACCTGTATAAGAGTTTCATTGGCAAGGAGAAGGACCACCACTTCATCTGAAGTGGGTGAAGGGGGACATAGTGGCAGATGGCATTTGGATGATGTTAGACGAGAAGAAAGGGGGAACAGGGAGGTCTCAGGATATGGTTTCAACTTTTTCAGTAAAATATGAGCAAGGTTTTTAGCTGAGAAGGTGCAGAGTGAACCATAAGAAGTTTGAGGAGTAAGTTTTGGAAGAACTGCTGTAGTAGGGAGATAGGATATAAAAGGATTGCCTTATAACAGCAAGAGCCCGCTTGAGAGTATGTAATATAAATTTGGAGTGGACCTAGTAAACAGAGTTGCATTGATTTTCTCTGCCTTTATTGAGTAATATGTGGTTAGGAGCAATGGCAGTGGATGGTAGGAGTGATTCAAGGTTGAAGCTTGGCAGAACCCAATTAAGGGAGCAAGGGACTTAAGGAAAGACAGCGTAGACTTGAAAAAACATGTTGAATTGAGGGTTAGGAGTCCAGATGGAGAAAGGAGAGTGTAACTCCAGGAGTTATGGCGTAGGATTAGAGGTCTTGCTATAGATGAAAAACAGTTTGGGTTTGCAAGGCAGAAGAAGAGGTGGAATGACAATAGACTGTGATCAAATAAGAGAAATTAAGAATTTGCAGGTATGGCAGTGATGCAGTTCTGGCTTATCAAAAGATGTAACTGTCTTTGAAATTGTCTGAGATAGGATGAAGAAGTGGATCATAGAAAAAGAGAAAACTGAGCAACTGTGAAGTAAGGGAGTATTAGCATGTATATTGAGGTATTATGCAGTGGAGAGGAGAGAACCATTGTAAAATGAAAACAACTCTGTATAAACAAGATATGTAACAAGATATATTGGGAGTAGTCGCAGATGGAAACCACTAGTTTTAAGGGAGAAGGAGAAAGACTTCTTGTAGATGGAGATGGAGAGATTTAGGTGAGACTTGAAGGAAGCCAGGAGGTGGAATTGAGGAGGAACAGCATTCCAGTCAAGGAGATAGCCAGTGAAGATACTTAGTGTCAGGAGGTGGAGTACTGTGTGTGAGTCATTACACTGTGCTCAAAGCTGGGGATACAAAGAATAGGAAAAAGGTTAGGGTTAAGTGACTTGCCCAGTGTATGCCAGAGGTAGGATTTGAATATCTAGTAGTTCTTGCAAGCTTCAAGGCACCACACCATGCTGCCTCACTTGAGTTTATTCAGCAGTGTATAGAACAGAATCTTAAAACATGAATCACAGAAATTATACATAGGGAAGTTAAGTTCTCAATGTATTTTTAAAAGGATATGTATTTTTTATTGTGTTATTACTGAAAAATCTGTGGCATCCTGCCGTGATAGTTCCAAGTCACTTGTCCAAATTGAATTTTGTATAGTTTCTTAATTGGTAAAATATATAAACAATTATATGTGCTCTTAGAAACCATGAAAGGCTTTTCTGCTGCTAACTTGCCCCATTTTTTTTTCATGTTATTGCTAATATCAGTCATTCATTAGCTTTCAATATTAAAAGTGATAGGATATATTGTGAATTTTTCTTAGTATTTTTTGTTTGTCCTAAAATCCAAGAAATACAGCTATTGGCATGTTCTTTGTGCACATAGGTCCATCTCATTGTGCTCATTTTCACATTTACAGAGCAAAAGTAGGAATGGGCTAGAACAGTCCCATAGGTTAAAGCAGATAAGGTATTGGCTTAGTGAAATGGCTGAAGCCAAAGGCTTTCATAGTTGACTGACTATCCTCACTGACCTTCTAATACAGATACTGTGATTTACAGACTAATAGCTTTTGCCCTTCCCATAAATATGTGTGTTGTTTTGTTGATATAATTATTAAAAATCATTTAAATAGAGTAATGATAATGGAAATGAGTATAGGCAAATATTAGTTTAAAATACAAATGTTATCTAAAACTAAAGAAAAATAAAAATCCTACAGTCAGTAACCATGTACTTTAAAAGAATATGCCTGTCCCTTTTCAAGATTGACATACTTCTAAATGTGTTCAGTAGTGACCAAAGAAGAGTTGAGCCAGTTGAGCCTGAATTGCATGTCCCCTAGAAAACTGTCCACTAGTTTTAGATTGACTCTATTTCATATAGAGACACATTCTAAGAACGATGATCATTGTATTTGTAAATAACAGCTACGTGTGACCTCATTTTGAAAACTGATTCTTCGCCTCTCGCCTCTACATTTATGGTTACATTTTCACTTAAATGCACAGCAACCAATTTACCCTCCCCCAACCACGGTGTCACTCAATCATCTTGATGGTTGACCCAACATCTTTCTCCTTTACCTTCTTTCCCCCTCATGTAAGCATTTCATGCTGCACTGCTTCCTTCCTCTTGGATTTCTTTTACTACTTATAACTCAGATTCCTGCTTAAGGAATTTTACAGATGTACATAAACACGTTTTTTAATTCCTTCCCCTCTCTGCCAGTTCCTTCACAGGAATGTCTCCCTCCATCCTTAGTCTTTTTAGTCCACCCATCTCTTTTTTCTTTTTTTGTCCCTTTTCTGAGTAAAAACTCCTACCTTAATCATAGCTGATAAGCATGTGATTCACTTGGATTAAGAAAGGGAAAATTAGAGTAAATTGAATGAAGAAATCAAGTTTTTTAAAAATTCTCTTTACAGTCTTCATAATCAAAGACTTTGTGTCATCTCCCTCATTTTTTCCCAATATATTTATTTATTTTTAGTTTTCAACATTTGTTTCCACAAGATTTTGAGTTTCAAATTTCCAACAACCCTAACCCATCTCTCCCCTTCCCCCACACCAAAACACCTTGCATTCTGATTATCCCTTCCTCCAATCTGCCCTCCTTTCTATCACAGCCCTCCCTTCCCTTATCCCCATCTTCTCTCTATTCTTGTAGGGCAAGGTAGATTTTTATACCCCATTACATGTATTTATTTCCAAGTTACATGCAAAAACAGTTCTCAACATTTGTTCCTAAAACTCTGAGTTCCAACTTCTCTCCCTTCCTCCCTCCCCACCCATCCCCACTGAGAAGGCAAGCAATTCAATATAGGCTATACATGGGTAGTTTTGCTAAAGACTTCCATAATAGTCATGTTGTGAAACTCTATTTCTCTCCATCTTGTCCTGCCATCCATTTATTCTATTCCCTCTTTTGACCTGACCCTGTCGCAAAAGTGTTTACTTCTAATTAGCCTCCTCCTCTCATTTGCCCTCCCTTCTATCATCCCCCCCACACTCCACTTTTCCCTTTCTCCCCTATGTTCCTGTAGTGTAACATAGATTTTCATACCAAATGGAGTGTGCATGTTATTCCCTCCTTAAGCCAAATGTGATGAGAGTTACTTCACTTTTTCCCTCTCACAGTCCCCTTTTCCCCTCCATTGAAAAAGCTTTTTCTTGCCGTTTTCATGAGAGGTATTTTGCCCCTTTCCATTTCTCCCTTTCTCCTCCCAATATATTCCTCTCTTACCTCTTAATTTTATTTATTTAGTTATCAACCCATCCTATCTATTCAACTCACCCTGTGCCTTCTGTCTATATGTGAGTATGTGTGTGTGTATAATCCCTCAAACCACCCAAATACTGAGAAAAGTTTCAAGAGTTACAAATAGTATCTTTCCATGTAGGAATGTAAACAATTCAACTTTAGTAAATCCCTTATGATTTCTCTTTCCCGTTTACCTTTTCATGCTTCTCTTGATAATTGTGCTTGAAAGTCAAATTTTCTATTCAGCTCTGGTCTTTTCATCAAAAATACTTGAAAGTTCTCTATTTTAATTGAATGACCATTTTTTTCCCTTGAAGTATTATACTCAGTTTTCCTGGGTAGGTGATTCTTGTTTTAGTCCTAGTTCCTTTTCCTTCTGGAATATCATATTCCAAGCCGTTCCATCCTTTAATGTAGAAGCTGCCAGGTCCTAAGTTATCCTTGTTGTGTTTCCACAGGACTTGAATTGTTTCTTTCTGGCTTCTTGCAGTATCTTCTCCTTGATCTGGGAGCTCTGGAATTTGGCCACAGTGTCCTAGGAGTTTCCAGATCTCTTGTAGGAGACGATCGTTATTTATTTTACCCTCTGGTTCTAGAATATCAGGGCAGTGTCGCTTGACAATTGATGAAGGATGATGTCGAGGCTCTTTGCTTGAACACGGCTTTCAGCTAGTCCCATAATTTTTAAATTGTCTCTTCCTGGATCTGTTTTACAGGTCAGTTGTTTTTCCAATGAGATATTTCACATTGCCTTCTATTTTTTCATTCTTTTGGTTTTGTTTTTTTAATTTCTTGATTTCTCATAAGGTTATTAGCTTCCATCTGCTCCAATCTAATTTTTAAAGAACTATTTTCTTTAGTGAGGTTTTGAACATCCTTTTCCATTTGGCTAGTTTTGTTTTTTTTTTTTTTTTTTAATTAAAAAAATGCTAGCTATTGCTTCTTTTTTAATATAAATTTATTTATTTAACTTTTTACATTCATTTTCACAAAATTTTGGATTCCAAATTTTCTCCCCATTTGTCCTTTTCCCCCACCCCAATACACCGAGCATTCTAATTTCCCCTATCACCAATCTGTCCTCTCTTCTATCGTCACTCCCTTCTCTTGTCCCTATCTTCTCTTTTGTCCTGTAGGGCCAGATAACATTCTATTCCCCATTACCTGTATTTC
>JAQQSK010008017.1:0-13703 GCA_028658325.1 Potorous gilbertii | reverse complement strand
CCCCCCCCCCCCCCCGCCTTCCTTCCCTGAGATGGCATGCAGTCTTATATGAGCTCTACACATACATTCTTATTAAACACATTTTCACATTAGTCATGTTACATAGAAGAATTAAAACAAATGGGAGAAACCATGAGAAAAACCAAACCAAAACATAACACAAAAGAAAATAGTCTGCTTCATTCCGCATTCCAATTCCATAGTTCTTTCTCTGGATGTGGATGGCATTTTGCATCAAGTCCTTTGGGAATATTTTAGATCCTTGCATAGCTGTGAATGGCTAAGTCTATCAGAAACAGTCCTGCACCCTGTGGCTGTTACTGTGTATAATGTTCTGGTTTTGCTTATTTCACTCAACATCAGTTCATATAAGTCTTTCCAGGTTTTTCTGAAGTCCGACTGTCATTTCTTGTAGCACAATAGTATTCCATTACATTCAAATACCACAACTTGTTTGGCCATACCCCAATTGATGGACATTCCCTCAGTTTCCAGTTCTTGGCCACCACAAAAGAGCTGCTATAAATATTTTTGTACCTGTGGGACCTTTTCCCATTTTTGTGATCTCTTTGGGATACAGCCCTAGAAGCGATATTGCTGGGTCAAAGGGAGTCCTTTTCTTTAAAAACAACAACAACAACAAATTGTTTATTTTTAACATTTATTTTTACATGCAATCATGCAAATATATTTCAATATTAGCTGTGTTGCCATAAAAAGGAGGAAAAATAAAGAAAGTGAAAAAAATGTACATCAATATGTATTTAAAGTTCATCAGTTCTCATTCTGGAGATAGATAGCATTTTTCGTTGTGAATCTTTTGCAGTTGTCTTGGATCAGACTAGCCAAGTCTTTCACAGTTGATCATCACTACAGTATTGCTGTTACTATGTCCAATGTTCTAGTTCTGCTCACTGTCCTTTGTTTTATTTCATGTGAGTTTTCCCAGACTTTTCTCAAACCATCCTGCTTGTCATTTCTTGTAACACAATAGTTGTTCAGCTTTTTCAGTCATATCAGACTCTTCATGACTACATTTGGATTTTCTTGGCAAAGAAAAAATAGAATGGTTTGTTATTTCCTTCTCCAGCTCATTTTACAGTTATACTAGGTGAGGCCAGATTTGAACTCAGGAAGATGAGCCTTCCTGACTTCAGGCCCAGCACTCTATCTACTATGCCACCCAGCTGCCCAATAGTATTGTGTCACAATCACGTGCAACAACTTGTTCAGCCATTCCCCAATTGATGGGCATCCCTTTAATTTCCCGTTCTTTGCCACAACAAAAAGCTGCTATAAATATTTTTGTACAAATAGGTCCTTTCCTTTTTCTTTGATCTCTTTGGGATACAAACTTACTAGTGGTGTTGCTCTATCAAAGGGTATGCACAGATTTATGCCCTTTGAGCATGGTTCCAAATTGTTCTCCTTTCTGTCCCTTTCAGCATTTGAAACATTCACATGCTAAATGGACAGTACCATAGAATTAATATATTAATTAATACCTGCATTAGTATATAGAATATAAAAAAGAGAGGATGAGGAACTAGGCCCATGATTTAATTGGCATAGGAAATTCCCTTTACCCTTGCAGGTAAGTGTTTTCTCTGCAACCTAGTCTTAGAAAATAAACACAAATAAATACAGAGTTGTTAAAGTACAAGGTAGTTTATGAGGGAGGGAAATGATGATTGGAAGCATCAATTTTTTTTATGGAGAAGGTTATGTATGAATTATGTCTTTAAGGAAGAGGAATTCTTTGAGTTGGAGGTGAGGAAAGAGTGCATTCCAAGTATGGGGATGACTAGTACAAAGGATTAGAGTTGGGAGATGAAGTGTTTTGTTTGAGGAATAGAGGGAAAGCCAGTTTGACTTGATTATAGTTCTGGATGGGAGGTAATATACAATGAGACTGAAGATAGATTGAGGCCAGGTTACAGAGGACTTTAATTGGCTAATATAGAAGATCAAATTTGAGCAGAGTGTGACAGTTGAAGACCAGATGGTGGGGAAAGACAGTTAACAACTTTGTGTGTTAGAGTTTTTAAAGTAATATTACCTTCACTAAAGCCAGGAGTGCTTGTGGCTCAATAAGAGTGATTTGGAACTTCCAAAGAAAAATTTGTATTCCACTTCTTATATTGTCTTTCACAGCAAGAACACAGGCTATTACTCTTGACCTTGGTGAGAAATGTAGAAGATCTTGTTAGTAAGTAATAGTCCTTCACAGTAGTAGTACTTTAGCCATAAATAAATGAGATGGATATCTGTGAAGTGGGAAGTGAGTGGAGTCAGAGTAGACTGGTGTTTTATTTTGTCAGCAAACCCTGTGGTTGGTGGGATTTGGGGAGAACACTGTCCTGCTAGTGGTTCTCAACGCTTAAGGACTGGATAGAATCTAGATTCTGACAACTTAATGAGAGTACTGAGTGTTCTATTCTAGGTGGTCTGACCTGGGTGGAGCAAGCCCTGCGACCCTGTCATCCTTGAATCAGTCCCGTGGACATTATTTGACCAACCACATCTATCTCCCTTACTTTTTCCATCTCTTAAGTGAGAGAGGAGATAGGAGCTCTAGGAAATTAGTGTTCTTGCTTCGAGGTCACAGCTTTGTGATAGTAAGATCTGAGGAAGGAACATAAAATTATGGCCATCCTCCTTACTGCCCATTACCTGATCTAGTCTTAGAAGTGAAAGGTCAGAATCAGGGGAAGTAGGTTACCTCTTCCAGGGCCCAAATCCATTCCCAAAATGAGAGACTAGGAAGACTCAAAGGTAACTATGCTCCCTTTAGACCATAGTTTCATAACTAGTCATTCCTGAATTTTTTTAAAAAATTATTTTGGTAACTATTTCCACATAATTGGAGTTTTTGGGGTAAATTTATGTATTTTTTTCCCCAATCACTTTAAAATGTTCCAAGAAGAGATTTGTAGACTTCACCAGACTGCCAAAGGGATCCATAACACAGAAAAAGTTACAGATTCCCTGCTACAGACTGTAGTTGGAAGGGTTGACCTGTAGACTAAAAGTCTGTCCTGGTCCTTTGCTGAGCACCAGTCCCATACCTAGTCCTTTTGTTTTCGGGACAGCATATTGGATGAGTGGAGACTAGGAATACATAGACTTGGAGTGTCATATCTGCAAGAGACCTTCATTATTCTCCCTGTCTTCGCAAATGAAGAAACAGAAACTCAGAGGGAAAGTGCTTCGCATTTAGTAGGCATTTGGTAAATGTTTGTTGAATTGATTTGTCCTCTGTCACTTAGTTACTCATTGGTAGAACTTTGACTAGAGCCTAGATGTCCTGAGTTCCAGCCCTCATATTCCTTTCACTAGACTGGGAAACTCGACCTGGGGAAATTGTTGAAAACTTAACTGTTAACCACCAGTGGAAATTTTGAGTGCCTCTCATATGCATTGACAGGAAAACAGTGATAGCCCCTCTTGCCCAGGAATAAATAGAGGCAATATAGTATGATGAAGATCCTTGCATATGAGTTAAATCATAGCTTTGCTACTTCCTAGCTGCAAGACCTTGGATTAATCACCTAACCTCTCTAAACCCATCTCCTCATCTATAAAACAGAAATAATAAAGTGCAGCATGAGAGTAAAAAGAGCATTGAACTTGGAGACAGGAAGTGAACTTGATAACTTTGGGGTCCTAGGTCAGACAGCTTACTTTTCTGAGATTAGATTCCCTCATAAAATGGGTATAATACTTAAGGTGCTTACCTCACAGGGTTATTGTGTACATTGCAAATTAAAGTTCTTTGTAAATTTTGAAGTTCAATATAAAGATCAGCTGTTATAATGTTTCTGTCAATACTGGAAGTGTTGATATGCCTATTTCTTGGATGGGTGAACCAGGGGGAGAACAAATCTAGGTACTCTATCTTTATTGTGCTGACTATCTGGTTAAGACAAGACACGCCTACATATAAAAAGTCAACTAACCCTTTAAAATTTAGATAACCACATAAATATCTCAGGCAATTGGAACATTAAGTGATCAGTAATGGCTAACTTATGCTAGTCTGACTGTCTTATTATGACTTCCATTTACGTAAATGTAATTCAATTCAACAAATATTTTTTAAGCCCTGCTCTTATGAGACACTGTGCTAGGCAGTGGGACTAGACAGACAGACACACACACACACACTCTCTCTCTCTCTCTCTCTCTAAATGCTTATACTTTGTGGTGTAGAAACAACACATGCACAGAAGATTAAATATAAAATATATACACAGTGATTTCTGGGGAAATAGAGCTATAAGACTGGTATAAGAAGCACTGGTAATATTCATTTGATTAACAGTCCCTAAGTAAGAAATGGAAAGCGGGACCAGCAGGGCACATGACCAGTCACTATTCCTGCCTGGTAGTGAAAACGGCATAGAGTCTGGGGGCCTGGTTCATTATGGAAGGGGGGAGACATGTTTGAGGTACTCAGAAGATCATCTCCTTGAAGGCAAGGACAATTTCTTTTTCATTTTGTCTTTGTCTCTTCAGTGCCTAGCCCAGTGCCTTGCCTACTTGTGGGCAAGGTCACTTTTTTTCAGTCTCTTTCTCCAAACCAACTTGGTTCTTCCAAGATAAGCTTAAGGCCCTTTTGCTTTGTGAAGCCTTTTCTGACTGATACAGCTCACACTGATATCTCCCTTTTCTGAACTTAGTCCACAGCACATGTATTCTAGACCTCCAAAGCCTTCTAGATCATGGAGCATGCATTCAAACAATAAACATTTTCATACACTTGTGTGACTGACATTGTGCTGGGAAAAAGGACGAAAGTGACATAGTTCTTACCCTTAAGGAGCTTGTATTCTTTTGGGGGAAACATGCATATAATCTAGGTAATTTTTTGATGGGGTTGGGGAGAGACTAGCATCTGGAGATCATTTGAGCTAAATAAAAAGGCCAATTTGACTGAATTAGAGAAAATGTGAAGGAGGAAATTTGGGTCAAAAATCTGGAAAGGTAGGTTGGAGCCAGGTGTTAAAACACTGAATGTTAAACAGGAGTTTCTGTTTGATCCTGGAGGTAATAAGGAACCCCTGGAGTTTATTGAGCAGGGAAGTGACACAGTCAGAACTGTCCTTTTAGGATTCTCATTTGGTATCTATGTAAAGAATGCATAAGAAGGAGAGATACTTGAGACTAATTAAGAGGTTATTGGAATAGTCTAAGATGGTACTGGGGAAGGGCAAGGAGAGCTTGAACTGGAGTGGTGGCTGTGTAAGTAAAAAAAGAATCAGATATAAGATGTTACAGAAGTAGAATCAACAAGAATTGAGGATCAAGGAAGAGGGAAGATGTGTGTCTCTTTCTGCCATCCCCAGAACTCCCCTGGAGTCTTTGCCTGCTGCCCTGGGGCAGGGGTAGAGTTGAGAAATCCCTGAGCTAGCAACAAGAGTGTTGTGGGCTGGTGCATCATACCTGTCTCAAGACTACAGACCTGTTAAAATGCTTGTGGGGATCATACAAACCTGAATCTGTAAACCTGGGTGACCAGAAAGATGGTGGTACCCTTGATAGAAATGGGAAGACAGGAAAAGGGTTAGGCTCAGGGGGAAAGATACTGAGTTCTGTTTCAGGAAGGTTGAGTTTGAGATGTGACAAGGACATGCCATTGAAATGCCTAAGAGTCATTTGGTGATGCAGGGATGGAACTCAGGAGAGAAACCAGGGCTGGACATACAGATCTGGCAGACAGCTGAACAGAGGTAATGACTGTGTCCATGGGAACTAGTGAGGTCATTGAAAGAGAATCTAGAGAGAAGAGGGACCAAGGCAGAACCTTGCGAAATACCCCCAGTTAAGGAGCGGTGGATGGACAGTGATCTAGCAAAGGAAACTAAGAGAATCGCCAAGAGAGGGCAGTCCATTGCTATCCAGTTGTTTCCTATCCTTGATCTAGCCTGAATTCCTTTAGGGCCAAGATTGAGTCTTCTGCTTATTCTTCAGAACAATCACAAACAGGGCTGAGAGTGGCAATGGGGGATCAGGAAAAACCTCATGGATTGTCAATATGGTAAGGGTATTAGTGCAGGTGGCAGGTCATAATAGCAGGAAGTG
This sequence comes from Potorous gilbertii, assembly GCA_028658325.1. Classification (NCBI taxonomy): domain Eukaryota; kingdom Metazoa; phylum Chordata; class Mammalia; order Diprotodontia; family Potoroidae; genus Potorous; species Potorous gilbertii. Next base: position 7,619 of record JAQQSK010008017.1, on the reverse strand, counting down.
ATTAATGTTTGGGTCATCACCTCTGAGAAACATCCTCAGTGCCTTCTTCATTCCCCCCATTTCCCAGTTCTGTGTGAGAGAGGAACATGGAAGTAGATTTGCCCAGCTTCAATATTGACACTCCCCGATGGGACCAGGGTACCTTCATGGGTCGACTGAAGCATTTCTTCAACATCACAGACCCTCGTACAGCTCTTGTTTCAGAGCAGACACTGGACTGGGCCAAAATGATGGTTGAAAGTAGCCGGTGAGTATCCAGGGGTGCTCAGCAGCCCTAGAGTTGTGGCATAGCGTCCTGGATAACTAGAGACATCTAGGGTGTGTGGGTATGTCCTTTGGGAAAGTAAAACAAAGCAGACTGGGGACTTTTTCTGGGAGGCTAACTTTTCTCTTCCCCTGGCTTGGGGGCTGATGGTTTCAGGCATGGTGCTGTACCCCCAGGCACCAGCCAGGAGCAGCTGTTATATGCCAAGAAGCTATATGATTCAGCCTTCCACCCAGACACTGGGGAAAAGATGAATACGATCGGGCGAATGTCATTCCAGGTGCCAGGAGGCATGGCCCTCACAGGCTGTATGCTCCAGTTCTACAGGTGGGACTGGCTAGGGGTGGGTAGGTAGGGAGGACTTGGCAGGGACTCCAGGCCATTTTCCCCACTGTAGATAGAGTGAAGGAAAGTCTGTATCCTCCGTTTTAATCTCTAGCAGCTTTAGAGCTGTTTCCCCCCTGCCCTTCCTCATCCTGGAAAGGGGTAGTATATTCTTGTCAGCAGATGCTTGGCTCCTCTTCACCCCTTTTTTTCCTTCCACAGAACAATGCCTGCAGTGGTTTTCTGGCAGTGGGTGAACCAGTCCTTCAATGCCTTGGTCAACTACACTAACAGGAATGCAGCCAACCCCATATCAGTCAGGTAGCCCCTCAGTGCTGCTGAGATTTCTTTACAGTTTTCTTCTTGATTCCAGGGATGGAGGATCCACAGAGTCTGCCCCAGCAGGGACTCCAGCTCTTCACTCTTCCTCCACCACTGTGGAAAAGTGTTGAGGACTGGCATCTTTCTCAAGGCTAGGTTTCTCTTCAGACTGGTTTCCATGTCTTTGGAGACTCAAGGCTTAGGGTCCAGCTGGACAGTCTCTTCCATCACACCTTGCTCCTAGTTCTGCGCACGGTATTTCTTTCTTCCTCTAGGCAGATAGCTGTATCCTACTTCACAGCCACCACCACAGCCCTGGCCACTGCCCTGGGGCTTAATGTGTACACCAAGGTATGCCGTGGGTCCATGGGCTGCCACGAGGGGGCAGCAAAGTCCTGGGGAAATGTCTGGGGTGGGTATATTGGTGGGGTTACCACAAATGAGAGGCAGCACCTGGGGCTAGAGGATAGTTATTGGGGCCGAGGGCCAGGGGTCCCTTTAGCCAACTCCATGGGGGAGAAAACGAATGTCTGGAGCTCGAGTTTTCTTCTGTTTTTATGTGACCTTTAGGGATTGTAGATCTTCAAACCTTCCTACCTCCTTACATAGGCTGGCATCTCCCACTGTCCCCACAGAAAGCCCCACCTTTGGTAGCCCGATGGGTACCCTTCGCTGCTGTTGCTGCTGCTAACTGTGTGAACATCCCGATGATGAGGCAACAGTGAGTAGCATTCCCCTTCATGCTTCCTTTCTTGGTCCCTCCTCAAATGATCATGCACAAAGTTTTCTGTTATGTTGTATTCCCCTAGGAGGAAGCAAGCTCCTTGAAGGGAAGGTTTTTTGTTTTGTTTTCCCAGTGCTGATTCTTATTGGACTGGATCATTGGACAGAGGGGGGTGTGTATGTGTGTGTGTGTGTGTGTGTGTGTGTGTGTGTGTGTGTGTACATGTGCATGCGTGTGCGTCTGCCTGTCTGTGTCTGATAGTTCTCTCTGCTTTGTGTTCATGTTAAGGTGTGCCCTTGTTTCCCAAATGACCTAAGGCAAGTATAGAGACTGAAACAAAACTTAAGAGAAGACAGTAATGGACAAAACAGAACAGACACCACTGGAAGGGAGCACATGGAGAAGATACCACTGGCCCCCTGAATTGAGCAGACTATGTCATTTGAGTTGTAGTTTGGGTCCAAGTTTTCTGGCAGCTGAATTAAATAAAGAGAAGCAGAGAACTGTGCAGTTTTGGTTTCCAATGATTGAAAGCAGACAGTGACTGTCCATCTATTTCTAGGGAGCTCATCCATGGCATCAGTGTGACTGATGGGAATTCTCAGGAGCTGGGTCGATCACGGGTGAGCTGGAGGCATCTGTGTGTTGGGGATGAAGGTGGGGAGGGAGAAAGCCAGAATTCTTTTCATATTCTAGGCATGTGCTGATCCTTGAATTGGGGTAATAATTTATACTCTCTTCGGGCTTATGATTTACTCTCTTTAATTCTTTCTGCTCTCATGCTTGGTCATCCATAGGGCCTTTAATGGGGGGTATAGCTGGCCTTTGGGCCACAGTTAGATTTAACTAAGGGCAGTTAGGTGGTACGGTAGATGGAATGTCAGGCCTGGACTCAAGACAACTCATTTTCCTGAGTTTAAATATGGCTTCAGACACTTATTAGCTGGGTGACCCTGGGCAAGTTACTGCATCCTGTTTGCCTCAGTTTCCTTTCCTGTAAAATGAACTGGAGAGGAAATGGCAAAGCACGTTAGTATCTTCACCAAGAAAACCTCAAATGGAGTCACCAAGAGATGGACATGACCAGCAGCAAGGAAGGCTGTGGCCTTCCATAAAGCTGTCCCTGCATATGTCATTGTGCTGGTGTCTGATCCCTGCATGTGTGTGGAGTGGGCTGGGATCTAGGATCTCTGATGGATCCTTCTCTCCACTCTTCCTTCTCTCAGAAAGCTGCAGTCATTGGCATCTCCCAGGTGGTCATTTCCCGAATCACCATGGCGGCTCCTGGGATGAGTAAGAACTTCAGAGTCACCCCTTCACTGGAACGACCCCCTGGGAGGGCGGAAGGACTGAGAATGGGGGTGGGGCCCTTCTTACGCTGTCATATTGGTTTTGTTATATACCAAGGAAACAGGCAGCTTTTTTGCAACTGAAACTGAGGCCAGTTCGGTTGTGGAAGAACTTTTCCCAACCCTTCTCATAGGACTTTGCCCTGCAACTGTCTTCTTCCTCAAGTGGCCTGGGATTAGGGGGTGAGGAATGTGGCAGTCAGACCAGTATCTTGACACTTACTTCATTGACACTTTGTCCTTGAGCCACCAAGAAAGGAAGCAAAGGAACAGTTAGTTCACTAGTTTGATTTCAGAAGGGAATTGCGGGAAGATTTAGGGATATGCCTCTTGACTGTCTCTCTCCTAATTCTGTTCCCTTTCTAGTCTTACTCCCAGTCCTCATGGAAAGGCTAGAGAAGTTGGCCTTCATGAAGGTGAGTCATTCGCAGCACCATGGATTTAAAGCTAGAAGGAAGTAGAGAGACCATGAAGTCCAACTACTTTATTTTACAGATAAGGAAACAGAGGTTGAAAGAGGTTAGGGTCACACAGCTAATAAGTATCTGAGGCAAAATTTGAACACACAGACCTTCCTAAATCCACTCTGAACCCGTGCCACCACATTGTTGTTTCTTTCACCTCCTCCCCCTGCCAATTATCCTGAACAAGCCTGCCACTAGGGTTTCTTAACTCTCCTAATTCTTCCCTAGCTACTACCACTTAATCCCTCTCTCCTCTCCTCAGCAATATATGCTAGGGCAGGGCTCATAGACAGATCTGTATAACTCTTCCCCTGGTATAGCTTCCAACCTTCTTGTAAGGATGAAGTGTCTCCCTTTACCCCCACTTCCCCACAGGCTCTTTGTCCCTCCATTTCTGCAAGAAAAATTGGTACCTGGGTCTCCTTGTTGTTAGCTGGACAGGAAGTCACAGAAGCACCATCCATCTCTTATGTTTTTTTCTTTTTTCCCCAGAAAATTCAGTTCCTGCATGCCCCTCTGCAAGTGATGCTGGCAGGGGGTTTGTGAGTATTGCTTTCTCTGGCTTGTGTTCTTAGGCGTCCTCGGAGGGACACTCAATCCACATTACAGAAGAGTATCAGTGTTGCTGATTTGTGTAACATGCCCTCATTTAATCTTTTTGGAAAGCAAATGGTGGCAGAGGTGGCCTCAAGGGTAAAGGGAGCAGTAGTTTCCCACCTGGAGGGGTCTCTCTGGACTGTCTGTAGAAATAAGTGGCAACTATTAACTCCTACAGTGCCCTTTAGCTCCATGGGCTTCCACAAAACCTTGCCTGAGCAGAACTGGGCAGAGGGGGTTGGCAGTGACCTGGCACTGGTTCAGCCAGAGCCATGTTGAACTAGCAAAGCCTTGTATATAATAAGTTAAATACTTGAATCCTTTCTTTCACATGAGCTGTGTTTCCTTGCTTGTCCTCTCTTCATTTACCATGTACTTATGCCCTTGGCTGAGTTACTTGGATATCAGGGTAGACACCTGGATATTTGAGTGAAAGAAAAGGAAAGAAAGACTTGGTATTGATTATGAGGGTCATTGGACTCTTGTGAGCCAGAGTTGGGAGTGACTTTGTATATTCTTTCCTCTTACAGTCTGATCTTCATGGTACCTGTGGCCTGTGCCATCTTTCCACAGAGATGGTAACTCTTCATTTTTCCCTTTGTTTTAGTGGCTGGACCCTTCTCCATTCTTGCTTGATGCCTTGGATGTGGAGAGGGGATCATAGGAACATAGATTTAGAGTTGGAAGGGGCACTGGAGGTAGTCCAATCCCAAGAAGACTGAGGCTTAGAAAAGGAAAATGATTTGCCCAGGGCATGCAGATAACATGAGACCAGGTTACAACAGGAAGCCCCTTGTTACCACACAATCACCAGTCACTTTCGTTTGAACTAAATAGGGTGGATACCATATTTGCAACTGAACAATTACTGGCTAGGACGATCCTTCAAACGTTTTCTTTGTCCACAGCATAGTCCCCTTCCCTTCCCCCCACCCCCAATTGCTTTGTTTCATACCTGAATTATTAAAGGCATCACCCTTCTTTTGTCAGTGAGATGGCAGTCTCACATCTGGAACCTGAGCTTCAAGATTCCCTCAAAGCTAAGCATGGAGACCTCATATCTTTCGTCTGCTTCAACAAAGGACTCTGAAGTACCTCCTTTTCGTCTCCTGGCTACTCCAGGCTCTCAGAACTTCCTTCTCCCCTTCCCACTTCCCCATAAAGCATAAAAGCCAGGCTGAATTTCCAGGTGGACTAGATTCCTTCTATGCTCAAGCCCTGCTCTTCCCACTGCAGGCTGCTCAGGTCAGCCTGTAGGGGAGAGAACATGGAACAGCAAAGAACAGAAGCCAAAATCTGAGGGACCAGCTGTGAGGGCACTGTTCTCCCAGACCCTACTCCAATCTTCATGCTATATGGTCTCCCTGTCACTCAGACACATTATCAGCCTTTACTCCTAAGGGCCTTTGGTCCCTTGTGGAGAAGGGATCTTCTAAGGTATGAATAAAGGGGATTAAGGGAGTTCCCCAAAGTTGTTTTCAAGAGAATGGTAGCTGGTACTTTAGAATTTCAAGTCACAGTCTGAATCAGAGACATTTACTTGACTGAGAGGGACAGTGGAGAAATCTCTAAGCCAAATCTTCCTAGTTCTAACTACAGATATACTGAAAAACTTAGGGGTGCCTTTTCCCCATGTTTGATACTTAGTTGTGTGACCCTGGGAAAGTCATTTAACTTCTTTTGGCATCAGTTTCCTATCTTTAAAATGAGGTTAGTAATACTCAAAGTACCTACCTCACAGGGTTTCAAGGATCAAATGAGATAAGGTTTATTGCTTTGAAAGTCTTAAAGCATTCCATAAATGTCCAATTAGTATTACTTTTTCCATTCCTACCATGATGGCCACTCTGTTTTAAATCTTCAGGGGCTGGTCAGGCCAAATCTTGTGCCTGTCTCTGGTTGCCAAATTTTTCCTTGTTGAAATTCCCCCCTTCCTCAATTGCAGGTGTTGAGGCTGGACTTGCCATTCCTGGGGGTTTATGGGTAGTGCCTGAGGCCACTGCCTTTGGTCACTGGGCAGACTGATTGTTTAGACTGTGAGCAATCTCCTGGGTGTTTTGTTGCTGTTTGAGGTGGAAACTCACCTGCTTATTATTATTTTTTAATTAAATTTATCACCTGTGAATGAAAGCTCTCCCCCAAGAGCCAGTGTAGTTAGGTAGGCCTCCATTGAAACCCATTTTCTAGTCTTGTCCCTCCCTGGCCTCTGCCAAGAATATGGTGCTGAGTAGGGTTAGGGAAGAATGATTTCGATACGAACAAAAAAGATCCTTCATTGACACGCCAGACCTCTTTGAGCCTTCCTTACCCTACTGTCCCCAAAGACTGAGCTGCCTTATGTGATTTTGGGGGTCAATTCTTAATCCTTTGGGGCTAACATAGACAAGAACTTCGTTTCATTTTATTTCTCTTGAGAAGCTGTTACTATGAATTGAATAAATCTTTTAAAAGATTTTAAAATCTCTTCAATAAAAAGGCTTAAACATCTCTTTTTAAAGGTGATCCAGTCATCTCTTCTTAGCATGCTCTGGCCTCCATTGGTTTATGGATTCTTTCAGGGTAGTGTGGAAATATGCTTAAAATCTAAAGCCTTTGCATCTGGCATCATTACAAAGAGTAAAGGGGAAAAGCCTTGGTTGGGTTCTTGGAACCTGTCACTTTTCCCCTTTCCTCCCACGCCCCCAGTATCCCAGAGAGTGGAGCGCTGACCAAGCTGAGCAGGTTTTTGGCAGGTGTGGAAATGGATAGGCCTAGCTTCAAGCCATCATAGCAGGCTTTGACCAGCACTTTGCTTTGTAGGAATTCCGGTCCTAGGAGGCAATCCTTTATTTCCAGAAATCTTTTCTAAACTTTAGCCCCTCCCTAGTCTCCTACTCCCCCAGTTCTCTCTCCTAGCAGCAGCTATTTCTGCTCTGGCCCCTGCTCGTTACCCCAAAATTACCCTCGTTCCTGTACTCAAAGTGCAAGGAGCGGATAAAGCTAACTGGACCTGGAGTCGGACACCTGGATTCTAGCCTGATTTTGCCACCTTTTCTTTAAGAACTCAGAGAATCCTTCTCCTCTCTGTGTTTCAGTCTAATTTGTAATGTGGGATGTTAGATTTGAAATGTAGTGAAAGATTGCTGTATCTGGAGTTAAAATGGACATTATTTCTCCCTGGGCCCCTAGGCTGAGAGATCTCTGTTGGGTTGCTGGGCAGAATAGCTTGCCTAGTAACAGTTTCCTTCTGTTATTAAGCCCCTGTCAAAATGTTATTCCCCTTTGGTTTAATATCTGATAATTGTTAACAGTCACTTCTTGTTTAGTCCATTTGCATGGTAACCACCTGTGCCCTCCCACGTTAGCCCCCCATTACCAGGTAATCACCTGCTGAGCGCCACCCCCCCTTTCCTGATTGGTTACTTCTACTGGCACCTGTTTTCTGTTAGGGGTCCTGTGCCTAGTAACTCCCTGACAACCCCTTCTGTTTTGGGGGTTCTTGCCTAGTAGCCGGCCCCCCCCTTACTCCGTCAGAACCCTGTTTGTTGTGGAAACCACAAGGCTGTACCGAGTAGCGCCAAAATGCTTAAAATGCA
>JAQQSK010008016.1:0-13704 GCA_028658325.1 Potorous gilbertii | reverse complement strand
ATCAAAGATGGAAAGATATGTAAAGATCTTTATAACAAATGCTCTTCACCATGAAGAACAGCAGAACTATCTCTTTGTCTCTAACATCATAGTAATGGATATGTTTCTGGGAGAAGTGAAAATAGCACCATAGAACATTAAAATGGGGAAAGTAGCTGTACCAGACAAAAAAAAAGAACGAAAATGAAAAACCAGATGTAAAGGAATGCTGGAGGCATCAATTTTCGTTAAGAGATTGGTTCTGAATGTATCTTAAGACAGGAAGATAAAAAAAATTCATGGGAAAAAATCTCAAACATTACCAAAAAAGGATAAACAAGAAAATATTAATAATTACTGACTCATGTTACCTACTTTTCTATCTACATAATTTTTTTGAAAATAGTCTATATATACATTGAAGGGAATCACTGATGAGATATTAGAAGGGAGTAGGTGGCTTTTTACAAACAATTACACACATTACATATTTTCCATCATATAATTGACTGAAATAAATATAGAACACAAGATCCTTCTGTGCTTATTGTTTGTTTACTATTTAAAAAGCATATAATTCAATAGAGTAAAATGCCTTAAATTCTCTATTCTGAAAAGGTGCCTCCCATGTATTTGTCAAAATTACATGAGATTTCTTAAAAGATGCAAACATATATTCTTTTGTGACAAACTGCTCATTATTAATATCAAGCATGGAGACATGAATTCTGAATATGATCACCATGATCACAGAGGAGCTTTACAACAGAATCCAAATCAAACAAGGATCTTCCAAGTGCTTCTGTTTGAAGGAAATATTGTATTGATTAGGTCATCCTAGAACACTGCTTCTTACTGTTTTGTAAGGTTGTGGTTGATAATCTTCTTTGATCTTTCTCTTTAAGATTTTACAAATGAGTTTGTAGTTTAAACTGGTATCACCCTTAGTTGCTTTATCTCTTTAATCACTAAATGACATCGATAATCGCACTAATTGGACTAATTATCCTTACAGAAAAAATTAAATATAGAAGTCTGATGAATAATCTATAGTACTCATTCATCAGGACATATTGTCTTTGATATAATAATTAATAATAATAGCTAGCATTTAGACAGCCCGTTAGGGTTTGAAAAGTGCTTTACATATATTATTTCATTTAAGCCTTGTAACAACCTTGCGAGGTTGGTGCTGCTATTATCCCCATTTTACAAATGAAGACAGTAAGACTAAAAAAGGTGAAGTGATTTGCACAGGATCATACAGCTAGTAAGTGGCCAAGACAAGATTCAAATTCAGGTCTTCTTAACTCCAAGGCCAACATTCTACCCATCATTTGACAGAGCTGCCTATTGTCTGTGGTAGATGCTGAAAATGAATTGAACTAGAAGAGGAAAAGAGCACTTTGGATCGGTATTGGGGAACCATATGGTTCTTTTAATAGTCCCTTCTCCTTAAAATAAAGTCCCATGCCTTTTCAAGATGAATATTCTTCATGTGGTATGGTATAGCTGCAAGCATGGAACACTATAGTCTCCACAAAACTGAAGATCATCCAAAGGGCAGTAGATATAGATACATGACAGGTGTGAGAAGGGCACTGTGTTACAAACAAGAAATTATACAAGAGAAATGGTGTAAAGCAAAGTTTCTTAATCTTTTTCCACTTGCAGCTCCTTTCCCCATTTCCAACTCCTTTTCTGCTTTTGGCAGCTTTCAGTGTTATTGTTCAGTGGCCTGAAGGCATGTACAGTGCAAAGTGCACATGCTTTGTGTTCAGAACCAAGGCTGCAGTGAAGTTGCCTGATGCAACATGGGCAAGTGCTGCCAGAAACACCTTGGATTCCTTACAGATTTGATTTTTCATTAATTTTTGGTTGTTGTGCTTTCAGAAACCTTTTTACTATTGCCAACATGAGGTCGCAACCCATAGCTTAAGAAGCACTGAAAAGGCTATTATAAAAGAAATGTATGATCAAAAAAAGAAGAAAGTCTGACCATGCAACAAGATCAAGGGACTACCAATGGAAATCCTACCTGTTAGACCGGTTTCATCACAAATTGAAGAAAACTCAAGGAAGAGCTCTAACATATTAGAAAGGAACCCTATGGTTTACTTATGAGAGGACATGGATGAGAGTCACACAGGAAGATCACTGCTTTTAATTAGGAAGGGTCAGTGAACTCATCGATGAGATCAATGATCCATTGGAATACTGAAGAGAAAAATACACCTTCCGGATAAAGCATTGAGTTGAAGATCATTGATAGAATTTGCTTCCTTTGAATTTTCATCAAATTTTATTTGTACCTTTTCAAGCTTAAGACCATTGGATTCAAAGTTTGAAAGCAGCTTTAGGGATTATCTAGCCTGATCACTTCCTTTTCAGATAAAGAAACTGGAGTTTGGAGAGGTTAAGTGACTTTCCCAAGGTCACACAGATAGTAAGGAGCAAAGTTATTCTTAACAAGGGCCCCAGAGTCCAAATTCAGCATTCGTTCCATTACTTATGCTGTTATACGTTTTATGTTATAGTTACAGTATCAGATTAAAAATGCCTTTAAATTAGTGACATTTGTCTTTGCATGAACCATTTCTACTTCCCATATTGCTTTGCATAGATTAGTCACTTAACAAATGTTTGTTGAGTGATAAATGAACAAATGACTGAATCACTCTACGATATCTCCAATTTATCTTGTTGACACATACTTATTTGCAAACTCCCCCAATTAGATTATTAGCTCCATGAGGGCAGAGACAGTTTTTTGCCTTTCTTTGTATCTCCAATACTTAGCATTATGCCTGGCATATAGTATGTGCTTAATAAGTGCTTGTTGATTTGATTTGATTGAAAGGAAAAATTTTTATGAAGTTAGTAGAGCAAAGGTTTTGTTATCTCCAGTTTTAACTTTTCTGCAAAGATTCAGATCCACTTCCCTAACTTTCTATTGGACATATTCATTTGCAAGTTCTACCACTTCAAACACAATATCTACAAAATTGAATTTCTGATATTTCCACCTAAACCTGCTCCTCCTTCAGATTTTTCCATTTCTGGCAATTTCAACCCCACCACCTGTGTCTGAAAACTTAATGTTATCTTTGACAAAACTCTCCAACCTTCCTTCCTATAAGCTGTCAGTAATGGCTTCCTTTCCCAACTTCAAATTCTTGACTTTACAGGGATTACAATATTGTGTTCTGACTCTGATACTTTCTAGCTGTGGGACCCTAGGCAAGTCCCTTCACCTCCCTAAGCTTCAGTTTCTTCATCTGTATAATGGGACCTCGCACAGGAGATCATCTATGGAAAACATTTGGCAAAACCTAACATGCTGTTATTAGTAGTAGTATAATAATTGCCACCATCACCATTATTATATTCAAGGAAGACATGGGTTCAAGTCCTATTTCTTATACATAGCGTATAAGACAATGGGTCACCTAGCCACTCTGTAACCCAGGACAGCTGCTGATGGGTATTAGAAGTTTTCCAATACCAATAAAATCACAGGTTTTTCACAAAAAAAAAAACCCAAAACACATCTGTCCACTCTGAGGGAAATTATTATGTTTGCATCAATAACCAATTATTAATATTGGGGGCCCAGGTTTTTGTCTCTCTTTATTTCCTTATTTAATGACTAATTCTTCTAGGTCAATCAGTTTCTGAAGGCCAGGGCTGATCCTCCAGGAACATACTCTCCTATCTTGTGCGGGAACCCATACAACTGGGAATCTAATCTAGGTGAATTCCTACCCGTAGTTCAACTTAAGTAATCTGGTAGAGATGGAATCTTTTGTCCAGACAGTTGGAGGCAGCTGGCTCTCATGATCAAGTCAAGTTTTCAGCAGGAGGAGCATTAAGACCTGTGGTCCACCTCCTCATTAATATGTCTACCCCCTTATTGATTGTTTACCAATCAGAGTGGATCTCCTCCTCTCAGGGACACCCATTTCTCCAAAGGTATTTAAACCTTCCATGGGATCTATTATTTGTCTTTGGTTGCCTTGAGACTACTGACCAACAATTTATTGATTATTTATTACCCAGGAACTCCATTTCTCGGGCTTTTCATTTGTCTTGACGCCTTCTTATTCCATTGCTGCCATCTTTATAAAGGCCTTCATTACTCTCCACTTAAAGTATTGTAAATCCTCCTAATTAGTATTCTTCCCTCAGTCTTTCTCTGCCCACTCCAGTCCATATGGCACACTGCTGCTACAGTAATCTTCTTTATGGAGAAATCTGAACATGTTACTCCTCTCTAACTGTAACCTTTCAATAGCTTCCTATTGCCCTTGTATATATAAAATCTAAAATGCTTGGCCTAGTATTCTAGATTCTCTACCATTTGGTACATCTCCAGGCCCATCAGCACACTCTTCCTCTTCTTTCTCCAGTGTTCTACCTCCAATCCACATCCAGCTAAACTGGCTTGTTTATTCTGTGCCTTCCTTCTGTCTCCATGCCTTTGTTCATATTATTCACTATTCCTGGAATGCCTTTTGCAGTTCCACCTGTTGAAGTCCTACCCATCCTTCAGAACCTAACTCAGATAGCATCTTCTCTGGGAAATTTTCCTCAGTCCTCCAAAATAAATGACCTTTCCACCCACAGATCTCTCACATCCTCTTAATTATATTTCTCTTGTGCATTTATTTTGGTTTATTTTGTGTTATGTTTGGCACAGGCTCATTAGTTTTTCTATTTTCACCAGTGCAATTAAATAACTTTTACATATTCAATAACTTTCCTGAATGGACCTGAATTGAAAATCTTATCTTATAAGTGAAGAAACAGGAGCAGATCCAGAAAGTACCAAAAGTTAGGCCTAGGACAAAGGACTACAACCTAGTTGCAGGCAAAATTATGGAGCTGGCAAAGTATATACCATTGAATCTCTCCTTTGAATTGCTTGTTGGCCTTCCAACCAAGTGCCCTCCATTCCATAAAAACTCATTCAAGTGTCCATTATCCCACTAAAAATTCATTTAGCCTGGCTTTATTTCCCCCAGGCTTCTGTCTTCAGGTAATTTATCCACCAGTTCATCAAAGATTTAAGGGTAGAAGGGAGCTTAAAGGTAACTCTAGTCTAAATCCCCCATTTTACAGATGAGGAAAAGGAGGCCTAGAAAGGTGAAATGATTTTCTTTAGGCCAAGAGTAGAATCCAGGATTGATGACTTGAAATTAGAGTGAGGTCTCTGTCTACTATACTAAGACACTGTTGTTATGACATTGTTTCTCAGTTACAAATATACATTTTAACAAGTCTCTCTTGAAGATAAATTGTAGCACTTTCAAACAGTATGTCAGTTGGTCTTTGGGGTACGTTCTAAACAAGAGTTCTTTACCTGGGGTCCATGCATTTAAAAAAAATTTATATTTATATTTCAATAGAATTTCTTTCCTTCGTCATCTTGGGTATTTCATACATTTAAAAACATGATTCTGAGGAGTGGTCCCTAGACTTCACCAGACTGCCAAAGGGCACACACAAAAAAAGTTAAAAAAGTCTTGACAGTGTTTTGATGATTTGCTATGCAATCAAAGAATTTAAGAGTTGGACGGGACCTCATTCCCACCTAATCCAACCCCTACCCAAAGAATATCTCTGCTCTAACATCCCTAATAAGGGATCATTCATTCAGTCTCTATTTGAAGACCTCCAAGGTCAGAGAATCCACCACTTCTCAAGGCCCTATTTGACTGTGGTACAGCTCTAATTGTTAGAAAATTTTTTTTAGATATCAAGCCTAAATCTACCTTTCTTGCAACTTTCATCACTTTCACAGAATTCTATTTAAAGAATTTATTATAAAAAAATAATTTATTATTTCCAGTGACTTAATACATTCAGGAAAAGATTGAAACATATCAGATGGACTGAAACTATTCAACCCCGTCCAAAATATTCATCAGTAGGGTTGTAGGTTTATCTCATTTTTTTATAAGCATGTTGCTATGGAGAAAGTGCTGAATCTCTAGCAAGAGACATGGATTCAATAACCTTGTCCATCAGTTATGACCTGTGAGATCTTAGGTGAGCTGCAACCTCTCTGATCTTCATTTTCCTTTGAAAATGAGGGACCTGGACTAGATAATGACAAATAAGTTTTCAGTTCTGAACCTATAATCCTATATTAGATTATTCTAAAAAGTTAAATGTAAATACTTTTTTTAATACACAAATTTACTATTAAAAGGAATCACATTACAAGTCCTTTTGTAGGTATGCATTTGCTTCCTAATTTATCTTTTTTATATGACTCTAGATTTTAATTAATTAGATTTGCTGAAAATGAGGCAAATGTATAAAATAGGTTCTAATGATTAAATTTTCATAGAAAAAAAATATCTCACCTCCCTCCATTCCTCCCACAGCAATTAAACTGCAAGTACAATTTATTGCTCTCTTATGTAAAGGGACTTGGGAACATCCGTAGGTCTACCTGTCTATTTACATAAACATTAAGCAAGGATTTAATTAATTTAGTTTTTCCTTTACATTATGAATACTGAGTTACTTAAAACCCAGGCTAATGCTCTTACACTCAATTCTTCAGGCCAGTTCCTGAGCAATTTTCAAAACCAAAAACCAAGGTTGCTAATTTCTACTTTCTGGCTTTCTAGTGATATCAAAAAACAAGAAATGACATCAGTGCTGTCTTGCTGCAAACAGAAGTCTACAGAGGCCCATGGAATATGCCATCCCTGCCTCCAGGTTCTTCATCACTTTTAAAACCAGGGACAAAAAACCCTATTAATAATTGCTATTTCACAAAGCTAAAACCATGTAAATAAAAACCATACCATCTGCCCCCAATGTACAATTTGCTATGAAATAGGTCATGTGAATCTGAAATCATGTTTGAAAAATTCACTTTTGGCCAAATGAAGCTTTTCCCCAAATGCTAACAACACACCCCTAAGCAAACCAACAATAAAATGAAATCTTTATTTCGTCAGATCCCATCTACTGAGCTCAGACAACAGTTTTGGCATTTTGAGAAATTACTAGAGTGAAATTTTCTCCCAAATTGTTTGCCTTAGTCCGGACTTTAACATCACTTCTGAACGAAGTTTCCTACCCCTCACTGACTCTCTGAGCAAATAGCACTTTCCACTATTGGTGCTAATTCCAATGCACTGCAACTTTTCTAATAGCAGTCCCTATCTCCGTTAAGATGGAAGTTTAGACTCATCACCAAAGAAAAAATTTTTTTTTAAATAACCCCAACTCATTCTTCAGTGCACCAAGGAATGAATGAATAGTGAAAAGCTATAGTTGCAACACATAGAAGGATGCATCCAAAAGCATTCAAAATACATTTTCAGGACAAGAAAAAACACAGAGAGATCTTGAATTCAGAGAGAATTCCCCAAGGTGTCTTTAGGATGAAGTTATTTTCCCCCTCCACAGGAAAAAAAAAAACAGGAACATTTTTCATACCAAAATAAGGTGCACCTTTGCCAGTCCAATCAAGGAAGAAGATAGAATGAGGGCAAGTCCAGGAAATGCTGGTGCTTGGTGAGTTTTTTCACTCTCTCCAAGCTGAGCACAATCAGGAGCTGCAAGTGAGAAAGGTTACAGAGTCCTCCCTATAGCCCCTGTCAGATTAGTCAGGGCTCCACAAATGTTCAAACCCAGCTTCCAAGATGTGATTTGCAATAACACTTAGAGCTAGTGTTCGCTGCCAAGGAAGCCTATTAGCAAATCAAATGCGCATGTCCTTAAGTAACTAACATTTCTTAAATAAAAACAGATTGCAACTTCCTTACCTTAGAATTAGAAAACAGGGCAGTTTTAAAAACAACAACCAAATAAACAAACAACAAAGAGACTAGAAAAGTTTGCCCAACTGCAGCGGGGGCCCTGCTCAATCCCCTGCTCCCCAGGGAATTAAGCATCACATTCCAAGCATGTCATCAGAACAATGAAAGGTGAATGTTGTGCAAAACAGCCGGGGACCACTCGGTGATGACGTCATGTTTCCCTTATATGGCTCATTATTGTGCAGATTTCCTCCCGGTCAGTGAGAAGGGGAGGAGCTCCCTCCAGGACAAGCTGCAAGCAAGTTCCCTGAAAATGCTCACTTCTTAAGAAAATGCATATTGGAAGGAGGGATGGGGTTGGTAGAAGAGGTGGGGTCTGGGGGATAAAGGAAAGAAATGCATAAATGTCAGCTTTTCTCCTCCCTGTTTTTTTTTAATTGACTGAACTCTAGTTATTTCTATGAAGCACATACTTGCATTTAAATAACAACAGGGTGCTTGGCTCAGACCTGCATTCATCCAAGGACTTTAAAAGTTGACCAAAGAGAGGTTCAGTATTAAGCAAGTCTAAATTGCAACTTGCCTTGGTGCTAATGGCTAGTTGAATATAGGGATCCTTTGGTTTTAGATATTGTTCTGTACTAAGAAATTGTTTGAATGTGGCAAAAATGTCCTACATTTCTATACCCATCTCTATATATGTGACTAAAGGCTGCTGAATTTTATGTATTCTCATCCATTTCCCAAGTCTCTTTTCCTATCCAAACTTTTTTCCCCCTGGGTTAATAATTCAGTCAAAAAAAAAGTTGTAAAACAACTTAAAAGGGTTTCCTTCTGAGGCACCAAGATAGAATACACATTCAGTTTAGTATTAAGAAATTCCATTTAGGTTACCTAAACTGGAGGCTAACTTTGGTTAAGTGAGCCACAAGAAAGATAATGACTGTGATGGTTTAGTTGATATAATTAAATGTTTGTAAAGCACTTTGAAGTTCTCCAGTGAAAGGAATTATATAAATGTTTGCTATGGAGTGAAAATTGATAAGGAAAAAAAAAACTAGAGATACTTTATATCATAGAATGGTAGATTTAGATTTAACTGGAAGTCGCTTAAAAGATCTTAAAAGTCCTAACCCCCTAATTCTACAAAGAGGAAAACTTCTCTATGTCCCTTGTTTTGGATCTTAGCTTTCTGCAGAATTTGCATGCTAAGAATATTACATAAAAACCAACAAGGTAGTACAGGATGCATTTGGGGTAATTTTGGTGTTTTTAATTTTAATTTTCCTGAATTATATATAGTGATTGTCTTCTTGAAGTTTAAGATAGTTATAGATACATTACCATATTACATCAAGTTGAACTTAGTTTCATATAAATGAGAACAAGAATTACATATTTTGATATTTAATACATCTTTTTGTTCTCTATGAAATTAAATATAACTTGAACTAATCTCTGTGTGTATGTATATACGTATGGGAAGAAATACCAAATTTTCTTTTGGGAAACATTCCCCCATGGTGGCTTTGACACTTGTCTCTAATTTATAGCATTGAAAAATCTCTCTGGAGCACTGAGATGTTGTGAATTGCCCAGTATCATGCAACCAGTGTCTATTTGAGAGATGACTTGAACTCAGGTCTTGCTGACTCCCAGGCTGAATTGTTGTTCTGTATAGTATCCTGTTTCTTGGGAACAACTCACCAGTCATAATGGTAAGCATTTTACAGAATATATATTTCAAGTCAAATTTTGACAGACATCATAGAGGGATAGTAAAATTGCTCTGTTTTCCCCCCAAACCTTGATTTCTTACATGAAAGGAGCTCCTTTTTTGGAACCTTCTCTACCAAGGCAGATCAATACCTTCTCTGAAACTTTTAGAGTCTCCTGAGAGTAATGAGGGTTATATAACTGAGAATTATACCGTATTTCACTGCATAATCACCATACCCTGTTTTTTCCAGTCCAAAACAGGTTTGTGATCTTTCATCACATAATTGTCACATGGTATAAATCTTTTCATCATGCTGCTTAAAATGTAAACAAAGCAGCAATGTATTCACCAGAGGCATATGGATATGAAATTATCTCTTAAACATTATGAGCCATGAGCCTAGAATTCTCAGCACATGGAATTGTCAGTATATTTCGAAAAGTAGATATATGGTTTGTTTACAGCTCAGCAGCACTAATGGTATTGTCATTCAATCCAATGAAGAGTGCCTACGAGTGGTTAGGAGAAATTGCTATGAGTATGTCAGGTCATAAGGTAAGTCTTGCATCTTCCCAATTTTAACATATGTTAACTAGGATTCCATGTATTCTAATCTTGCACCAAAGACAATTTAGTAATATATGATTTTAAAGTAATAGCAGCACACACACAAAAAAACTTCATATAATGGTTGCATCCCACATTTTGCCAAAAAAAAAAAAAGTTGGCATAAAATCTGTGATGATTTTCAGTGAAATATGATAACTTGCCCAGGCTCACTCCCTTACTATGTAGTAAAGGCAAGACTTGAACCCTTGTCTTTCTGACTTTAAGGCCAGTTATTTCATTATTCACTATACCATAGTGCTTCACTGTAATAGTTATAAAATAACAAAGGAATGAAATGGTCTCCTAACCACTGGCTAGATTCTGGCAATGTTCATAGATACACACACATATGTGTGTATGTGTGTATACATACATACATACACACACACATCTCTATCTTATAGAAAGCTGGGTTTCCTGGACAACTGCAATAACCTCCTACACTTGTTCACTCTGCCTTCAATCTTGCCATCCTCCATATAGTAGTCCAAGTGATTTTCCTATTGCACAGATCTTGACCATGTCATGCCCTTAAACTTTAACTCAATAAACTCTAGTGGTTTCCCATTACTTTTGGGTTTAAATATAAACTCCTCTGGCATTCAAAGTTTTTCACAGTCTGACTCTATCTTAACTTTCTAGTCTTATAACTTATTTCCCTCTAAATTCTATAGTTCAGCCATACTAGCCTATTTTATATTATGTACATCCAGCATTCCCTTTCCAATCTTTGAACTGGTTGTCCCCTATGCCTGAAAAGCATTCCTTCCTCACCTTTGTTTCTTAGGATGCCTTGTTTCCTCCAAGACTTAACTCAAGCATTTCCTTTTACATGAGGCCTCTCCTGGTGTCCCCAGCTACTAGTTCCATACCCTCCAAACTTACCCTGTTTACTAAGATTTATATGTGTATTGTATATACCGGTATATGCAGATGTTGTCTCCTCTACTATAAATTCCTTGAAGGTAAAGATTCTGTTGTTGCTGTTTTTGACTCTCCCATGACTATCTAGCACAGTGGCAGGCCTATAATAGCCACTTAAGAATAAAAGGAAGATAGAGTATGCAATATCAACATGTACAACCTGATTACTTTAGACAAGCTTTTGATGCCAAAAATGGAACTTCAATTGATATAAATCAATTTCCACAAAGCAGGAGATCAAAAAAGCTTAGAAACTATCTGGAAATAAACACTTGATTTCCTTTGCCAAGAGGAAAAATATGACTTTGAAAGGCAATACCAATTTAGAATATAAAATTGATTGTAGAATCTTAAGAATAGTGTAAGATTAGGAGTTATATTGTCTCACAAAACTGTGGGAAGTGGTAGAGGGGAAAACAAGTTTATGGGAACATTGGCAAGAGATCTTTGGAAAGAGGAAAAGAAGTTGATGAAATGTGAACATAATCTGTTCAAAATTATGATAAAAATATTCCTTGCATAAATGACAGTGGAATCACTGCATCTAAATGTCACAGTCCCTGGTATGCTTAATGAAGAAATAGAAATGGCAGTGAAGATAGTAAAGATGAGAAGAGTCACAACTGTTGTTACTGACTTGTTCCAGTTGTGTCTGACTGACTCTCTGTGACCCCATTTGAGGATTTCATTAAAAGATACTGGATACTGGAGTGGTTTATTATTTCTTTCTCCAGCTCATTTTACAGATGAGGAACCAGGGCAAACAAGGTTAAGGAACTTGCCCAGGGTCACATAGCTTGTAAGTGCCTGAGGTCAGATTTGAACCCAGGTTCTCCAGACTCTAGGGCTGGCATTCTATCCGCTGCTACCTAGCTGCCCATGCCACTAGACTACATCATATACATACATATGTATATACACATATATTTTTATGTATGTATACACATACATATGTATATATACACATATATGTATGTATGCTGGAGGTGCATACTAGAGATACAATAATTTTGAAAGCATTGAAGGATTAATTCTCAAGGTAACTAAAGGAGTAAAAAATTACTATCCAAGAAGATGATTTAGAAAACATCAATAAATATCATCCCATACGACTACTGTCCAATTACTACAAAATCTTTATGAGAATAACTTACATATATATCAAGGAAATCACTGATGAAAGTATGAGAAGGGAATGGATAGGCTTTCACAAATGATATTGACCAACAAACCACATGTATGTGATTATTAAACTGACTAAAAGCTGCAGAAAATACAGGATCGTACCGTATTATTTTTTGAATATTAAAAAATTCTTGATTCAACAGATCAATGAAATCTTAAAGATTCTTTATTCTTTTCTAATAAGTCATTTTCCATGGATATGTTGAAATAACTCAAAATTTCTTTTAAAAAATAAAACATTAGAGATAACTTTATTCATTGAACTCTTGATTATAGACATAAAATGAATATAAAACATAGAAGGAAGGAAGACATATGCTTGCCAAAGGTGCTTGACCCTGCCATGAAGGATATCTAGTATGGAGTCCAAATCAAAGGTAGATTCACAAAAGATAACAAGTTTTTCCTTAAAATGAATGCATAATCACTTAAAAGAGTGTATCCTAATTAGCCAAACAGGAAAAATCAAGTGAATGAAAAATACCTATTGTCTTATCTATAATATGCAGTTGTATGGACAGGCCATAGAACTGGTCAATAAGTACATATATAAGTATGTAAAATATTTAAGTTTGTACAATAAGTACATATATAAACCCACACAAATCTTCTGCATTTCTATATATTACTAACAAAGCCCAACAGCAAGAGATAGAGAAATCCCATTTAAAGCTCGGGTAGACACTATAAAATATTTTGGAATCTATCTGCCAAAACAAATCCAGGGACTATATGAACACAATTACAAGATACTTTTCACACAAATAAAGTCAGATCTAAGTAAGTAGAAAAACATCAGTTGCTTGTGGGGAGGTCTAGTCAGTATAATAAAAATGACAATTCTACCTAAATTAATTTACTTATTTAGTACCATACCAAACTATCAGATAATTACTTTATAGAGCTGGAAAAATAATATCAAAATTCTTCTGGAAGAACAAAATTTCAGAATATCAAGGGAACTAATGAAAAGAAATGCTAGGGAGGGTGACCGAGCTCTACCAGATCTCAGATTGTATTATAAAGCAGCAATTATCAAAATCACTTGGTACTGACTAAGAAACAGAAGGGTAGACTAGCAGAATAGGCTAGGTACTCAAGACACAGTAGTCACTGAATATAACAATCTACTGTTTGATAAACCCAAGGGCCCCAGCTTCAGGGACAAGAACTCACTGTTTGACAAAAATTGCTGGGAAAATGGAATAATAGTGTGGCTGAAATGAGGCATAGACTAATGTCTGACACCATACACAAAAATAAAGTCCAAATGGGTATATCATCTAGGTATAAAGATTGATACTATAGACAAATTAGTGGAGCAAGGAATAGTGTATTTATCAGATTTATGGAAAAGGGAAGAATTTTTGACTAAACAAGGGATAGAAAGCATTATGAAGTGCAAAATGGATAATTTTGATTACATTAAACTGAAAAGTTTTTGCCCAACCAAACCCAATGCAACCAAGATTAGGATGGAAGCAGAAAACTGGGAAAGAATTT
>JAQQSK010008015.1:0-13704 GCA_028658325.1 Potorous gilbertii | reverse complement strand
AAAAGGAGAGGGGGGGAACTGAGCTAACTCCAATATACGATGGAGTCAGTGTGGTTTACTCAATTCCCACAATTAACTATTTGCTGTCTTAATTTGCTTGATTCCCTCACATAATGGATTAGACCTGTTCTGTTTGGTCCCAGGGTTCACAATCAGGAGCAATGGATGACAGAAACAAGGATGAAAAGTAGATATGATGTCAAGAAAATCTTTCTAACACTTAAAACTGCTCAAATGTAAATATATTGTATATGGAGCTAGTGACTCACCCTCATTGGAGGTCTGGCAGGTAACAGATGACAATTCGTTGGCTATGCAATAGTAGGAATTCTTTGTGAGATACAGGCTGCTGAGGTTCATTTTTCAAACTATATCATTCTTTGAGTCAATGATCCATCCCCAAGTCCTGCCCTGACCAACCTGTATTCTCATTTTGCAGATGAGACAACTTAGGTCCAAAACATGAAGTGACATTCCCAGAACAACACCAGAAGTTAGGTAGCAAGCATTAGAGCTAGGACTTGAACGAAGATAATCTGACTCCAAATCTTACACTTTTACAGACATCATACTGCTTCTAGGCAGGTTCTACATAGAATGCAATCCTTAGAAGCATCTCAAAATATTAAGTTAATATTATTTTAAATAGTAATAATAACTAAGATTTATATAGTGCTTAAAGGTTTTCAAAGCACCTTACATACATTATGCAATTTGAAATTCGCAGGAATGCTGTGCTCCAGACCTGGGATTTCATCTATGGCGTGAAATGCCATTGACTCAAATCAGAAAATCATCTGTAATTTAACCTTAGAGAATCACCTGGACCACTAATAAGTTAAGTGGCTTGTCTATGGTCACTCAGCTCATACAGTATGTATAAGAGTAAGGAGTGGACTTGACCCCGTGTCTACCCGACTCTAAGGTCAGTATCCGCTCTGCCGTGCTGTATTTTCCAGAAATTTCTCTCTCACTGTTTTCCTGTCCCTTTCTATCTCTGTCTTTCTCCCAGACACACACACACACACACACACACACACACACACACACGCATACACACACACACATACACACACACACACACGAAGATATCATACACAGGAAAAAAGTGACTATATCTTAATATACAGGAAATGATTGGTCATAGCTACATAACCATTTCTCAATCAACAGATAGTGTTCAGTCAAAGAACCAAGTATCTGGAGCCAAGATCAAAGTCATCAGCAATGCAAATCTGTCAAAAAAATAGAATAACATGTCTATATTACCACAGTCATGCTTTGAATTTTTATCTTTTATTATCTTTGCTGAATTGATAGTGAAGGGGAAGCTTAACGTTGTTTTAATTTTAGCTTAATGTGTTAGATTTTGAACATTCTTTTTTTTTTAAAAATGTGATTGTAGACAGTTTTTATTTCATTCTTCTCTTATCTCTGCCTTTGACTTTCTGGACTTCAAAACCATGTCTCAGCTGCAATTCTCTTCTGAAACTTGCCCCAGGACTTGGAGATTCCTCACTCTGGAACATCCGACTGGTCTTTTTATCCTGGAATATATTTCTGCAGGTCCCACCCATTCTTCCATTGGTGAGTTCCTATCAGGGCTTCCATTTTGTGGAGGGGCCCAAGCCAGTCAACCTTTATTTTCCTCCTGGCTCTGTTGCTGATTTTCAAGACTCTACAGCTATAACATTTTCTGGGTAATTTCCCTTCCTCACTTCTACTTTTTTCAGTTCCCTTTTGTTGTCTTCCTCTGTTAGAATATAATCTCCTTGCAGGCAGACTTCTTGCTTTTATTTGTATCCCCAGAACTTGACTCAGGATCTGGTACATAATAAACACTTAATAAATGTATATTGCCTTGCCTTGATTTTTTTGAATATTATCTGTTACCCTTGACAACTTGTTTACTAAAAATGATATGTTTTATAAATATGTCATTTCCCATAAATTTTGGATGACTGACTTTTATACAGAATATTTGATGCAAAGGTTTTCCTCCAGTTTGTTTCTTTCCTTATTATACCTTGTAGTACTTTGTTATGCAAAATATTTTTATTTTTATAATTAAATTTCTTTATCTCTTACAATATCCTCCAAGACCCAACTTGTTAAGAATTTATTGCCTCTCCATAGTTTTGAGAGATATAACAATACCTTGTCTTATAACATCATATATGTTTAAAAATATTTATAATGCTCCTCCACTTGGCTTTATCACATTGTATGATATAGAATTTTAATATTTTCCCAAATAATACATGAACAAAGCTTTGCAAATCTTAGTATTCTATAAATAAGTTATTAATATTATTATGACTATTTGCAAACTACTCTCCAGTTTTCCAAGTAATTTTTGTTAAACAATGCGTACCTTAATCAATATTTTGCCAATCTAGATTAATCAAACGCTAAATTATTCTATGCATTTGAATGTTCCTCCTTTTTGTCTTATTCTTTCTTTATTAAAAACTGATGCTAGATAGTTTGATAATTAGTGGTCTATATTCTAATTTGAATTGCAGAAGAAGCTTCTTGGGGGCCAGGACTATTGTTGTATTTTTTTTGAATTCTCAACTCTTACCACAATGTTTAGCACATAATAAATTCTTAATATATGCTTATATCATATCATCAAATATATGCTGATATCAAATTCTCCAATTTGATGTGTCTTTTGGTAGCACCAGATCCCTTTATTTAGCCATTATTGAGATTCCTTTGGTGACTTTCTCTCTGGGATCTTTTTAGCTTTTAGCATTTTTTCATTATGATGGAGAATGTGTCTGCTGGACACACTTTTTCAGTTCCTTGTTCTTTCTTTTTCCTTATATCAGAGGCTACTCATTCTCTTTTGAGGGTCTCCTTCTCTTCTGACTGATTTTAAGGAATTTCCCAAAGCCTCCCTGAGTTTTGGCATAGCTTTATGATAAGCCTTGAAACTCAGATTTGTTTGTCTAGAAAAGATTTAGCCTGAGCCTAGGAAAAATGCAACAGTATTTATCCTTCCCTGAGGAAGAACTTACCAAGTTTTTCCGCTGAGCCAGAAGATGAAGGTGGTGAAGAATACAGTGGGGCAGTATCTGACAGAGACCTCATGTCTAATACAGCAGCATCCAGATGATGAAGCAATGTCTAATGGATCCTATGAGTCCAAAGGGGATCAGGTCCATATTAGCTCATAACTAGAAATGTTTACTTGATCCTACAGCATTGAAGAGTGAATTGCCATTTGACCTGTGTGACTTAGTCAAAAGTCACATATGTGCATTCATCATCTGGCCTCTTTTTGCCTACAGGAGGAGAAAAATGTCATTCTGTCTGATTTTCTCTTCTTTTCTCTTCACCTAGCCTCTTCTCGTATGCACTCCTTCTGACCCTCACTAAAGACCTGGTTCTCTCCTGTTGACAGTCTCCCTGACCATCCTTTCCAACACTGGCTGTACTTTTCACCATTTGTCCCAACTAACTGGTTGGTGGAGGAGTTGCAACTCACCTTGCCTTCCATCGCTGCTTCCAGGCTTAACCACTACTATCATCACTCAGTATAAATTCTCCTCCTTTGAGGTTTGCTCAACCCGTATCTACTATATCTATCAAAATTCTGGTAGTTATTGTATGATGACTTTCAGGACACTCCCCTTATTTCCTCAATGAAATTAGTGCCTGGTTCAGCCTTTCTTCAATTCTACCTTCATTCTAAGGGACTTTATATATATTTATAGTCTCTCAAATTACCTAAGCTCATAGTTCCTCAGCTTACTCTTTTCCTGTGACCTATTCCACCACCTCAGTGACACACAGGGATGGTCATAACCTTGATTTTACCACCACCTTCAAATGCCTCACTTCTACACTTATGAACCCTAAAATTTTTTTATGTAATCATAGTCTGTTGTCTTGTAACCTCAAACCCTATATTTCCCTACGTCGATCTTCAATCCCTCTGCTCTCCAGTTCTTCTCTAAGGAATCACCCATGCATTTGCTATGCCTTTCTCCCTACCCCTTGGTGAAGCACTTTAACATTGTCCTCTTCTCTCCAGACTTGCCCCCTTATCCAATCAAAGATTTTAGCTTGCATCCTTAGATTTTCAACATTTGCTGCCTTTGCTCTTACTCATGAGCTACTGAATGAAGATGAGAAAATAATGATATTGCTGGCTGGGTCCACTAAAAATTTATGCTTTGTATAATCTCAAAAGGTGTTCACTACAGAAAAACAATACTCTACACTCCCTTAATTGGATCACAATCCCACTTACAACAACAGCTCTTCCAAAGCTCTCCTTCCCCTTTCACATCTCCATGACTCCCTCTCTCCACAGTCTCTGAGCTGAGTATCTTACCTCATATTTCACTGAAAAAATGAAATCATTTACCTGGAGCTCTCTCTTCTCCACCATCACTTCATTCACATGACTCAAGTGCCTTATTCCACTATCTCCTCCTTTTATCAGTTTCACATAAAGAGGTAGCTCTCCTCCTTGCCTGAGTTAACCCTTGTACATGCATATGTGACCTCATTTGCTCTCATATCCTGCAGATTGTCCGCTCTGTGAGCCCTAGTTTCTCACTTCAATTTCTTCCTGTCAGTTGGCTACTTCCACACTGCCTACAAATATGCTCATGTCTCACCCATCCTTGCAAAACATTCACTGGATCTATCCGTCCTCATTAACTAACATCCTATATCTCTCTTCCCTTTTATGTCAAGATACATTGAAAGGGCCATCTACAATCAATGCTTCCATTTCCTTTGGTCTCATGTTCTTCCTAACTTTCTGTAATCTTGCTTCTAACCACATCATTCAACTGGAACTGGTTTCTTCAAAGTTACCAAGGGTCCCTCTACTGAAAAATCTCCTGGCCTTTCCTCAGTCCTCATCTTTCTTGAGCTCGATGCAGCCTTTGACATGGTCCATCACCCCTGTCTTCTTTATATTAATCATCCCTTTATCCTCTCTTCTCTCTGTTACTTTTTTAACTTTGCTCTGTTTTGGATTTTCTTTTGTCTGTATGACTGCTCCTTGGTGCACTTTGCTGGCTCTTCATCTACGTCATACTTGCTAATAATGGGTGTCCTACAGGACTCTGTCCTGGACCCTCTTTTCTTTACCCAATATCCCATTTCATTTGGCGATTTGGTTAGTTCCCATAGGTTCAGTTATCATCTCTATTAATGATTTTCAAATCTAAATATCCATATCTAACCACTCTCCTGATCCATAGATTCACATTTCCAACTACCTAATTGACATTTTAAAGTAGTTTTTTTGTAGAAATCTTAAACTCAAATAACCCAAACTAAATTCTTTACATTTTTTCCAGAATTCTTCCCTCTTCTTAACTTCCCTGTTGCTGCCAAGGGTAACACCATCTTCTCAGTCACCCAGACTCACAACCTAAGTGTCATCCTTGACTCCTTGTTTCCTCTTGTACCTTATTTCTAATTCCTATTGCCAATTCCTATTGATTATTCCTTGTAACAAATCTCTTATACCACCTTTTCCTCTGACATGATCAGTACCTTGGTGCAGGCCTTCATCCCCTCACTCCTGAATCCTATATTTTAATAAACTATAGGTTGGGCTTCCTAACTCAAATCTCTCTGCACTCCAATCTATCCTACTCAGTCAAACTGATCTTCCTAAAGAGCTCTCCCCCACTCAGTGAACTCAGGCAGCCCCCTATCAGCTCCAAAATCAAATATAAAATCATCTGTTCAATATTCAAAACCCTTTATAACCTGGCAACTCTCTTATCTTTCCAGTATTTTTACACCTTACTTATCCCCTAACCCACTCCACTCCTCACCACGTGTACAGTGTTAATAAGTGATATTGGCCTCATTACTATTTCCTAAACAAGATACTTCATTTCTCAAATCTGGGCATTTTTACTGGCTGTTCCTCGTAGGGTAGAATTCTCTTTCTACTCATCGCTACCTCCTGACTGCCCCGGCTTCCTTCAAATCCCAAGTAAAATCTCATCATCTATAAGGCCTTTCCTAATCTCCCTTAATGCTAGTGCTTTTCCTGTGCTGATTAACTCTAATTTATCCTGTGCATGTCATGTTGGTACCTTGTTATTTTCCTGTTTTCTTATTCTCTCCATTGTACTACAGGGTTGAGCGTCATTTTTCTTACAATATACATTTTATTTATAGAAGAGTGTGTGGTCCACTGAACAAAGCCCTAGTCCCAGAAAAAAGCTTTCTAAATATACCTATTGATAGGAAATGACTCTAGTTCAGAATCTGTCTATGCTGTCATTTCCATTTTTTGTTAAAGCACTAACATTTGCCCCCCATTCTCCACCAGGTGGCAACAAGGTGGTTCAGTGGAAAGAACGCTGGGCCTGGAATCAGGAAAACCTGAATTCAAATGTGACCTCAGATAGTTACTGTGTGACCCTGGGTAAGTCACTTAATGCCATTTGCCTCTGTTTCCTCATTTGCAAAATGAGTTGGAGAATGAACTGGGAAACCACTCCAGTATCTTTGCCAAGAGAACTCTACAAATAGTATTGGACTTCTATGGTCCATGGGGTAACAAAGTCGAACATAACTGAACAAAAATTTCTAGGAGGTTTCCTATTTCTCTTATGAAACTCAGTGACCAAGACTTTTAACCATTTTGAATAAAAAATATTTTTATATAAAAAAAAGTTTCAGAAACACCTTTTTAGTCAAAATTACCCAGAGTAACAGCCTGAGTAATTCTTTGCTACCACAGTATTTCACAACCAAATACTTTACTACCATGGTATTTTCGCAATCTACTTAAACTAAGATCTCAACCTCCTCAAAAGAACTAGGTGTAAGTTATTCGACAATCAACGAGTTAAGCGGAAAAGACATAGTGATTCCTTGATCTCTAATGGTTTTATGATTAAAACATTAATATAAAGTATTTTAATATAATTTTAGGGCTTTAAAGGGAGTAGTGTTTTAGGTTTGGATAGAAAAATAATTTTTATACTCTAAGAAATGATAGTGATAATTTATCTAGCTCCTTAAAGTTCGCAAAGTGCTTTATGAACATCATCTCTTTATCTTTACAACAAACCCGGGAGGTCGGTGCTATTATTCTCCTCATTTTACAGATGAGGAAACTGAGGTAGATAGTGATTAAGTGACTTTCATGAGTTCAAAGAGTTAGCAAGTGTCTCAGGCTGAATTTGAACACAGGTTTACCTGATTCCAGGTGCAGTACTTCAGTGTACCACCCAATAGTCTTAAGCATGATAGACAAATGAAGTGAAAGATGTCATATGTAGAAGGTAAAAAAACATGTCACTGATTCAAACACTACATATGTTATGAAAAAGAATGATAATTACTGTCATCAACAAATAAGGACATATGGTTATGAAGGCATTTTAAAATGTGCGATTATTAAAATATGCACAAATGTGTATATGTGTACATGTTTACATATATGCCATATGCAAAGATATGTGTATTATATATTACATATATACTTGAAATGACAGGAATTTTAATAGTGACCAAAAGAAACATTATTTAATTTATTTATTTATTTAATTTATTAAATAAAAATAACTGTACTCTGAGTTCAATTCAAAGCTAAGGGCACATCACAGGCAATCCTAAAAGTATTATGACAACATTAAGCCAGGGTTAAGGAAATCTTCCAATAGGTAAAAACTGGGGAATTTCTCCAAATTCCTTTGAATCTATAGCCTGAAATTTCATAATTTTTTAAAGTATATTTTATGTAAAATCTTGGTATTTCTGTTCTCAGGAGGCCATTTTCTACACATACTTAAAATTGGCATCTCCTTCTGATAACTTTTTTTGGTAAGTCTGTTTATACATACATATATACATACATATATATATGTCTATATGTAATTAGCAAAGTTCATATGATGGTAATTTTGGTAATAACTATAAAAGTTAATTTATTGAGTATAGGAATGGTCAAGGAGTAAGAGTTGTTCAATCCACAAAGACTGTGAACTTAGCAAATTTTTTACATTTACAAATATAGCACAACCTATTTCAAATGAAGATTTATTCATAGGCCACCAAATTCTGCTGTTGTCTTTTAGATTTTTCAAATAGCACTAAAGATGTATATTGATTATTCCAGTACAGTAGAATGATTTCATCTATTTTAGTTTCTATTATTAAATATCTATATTTTATATATCTTTGTCACTTGTGCTAAAATAGTGCAATCCAGTCCACAAATGAAGAGGGATAGGAATCTAAAGTCCCCTTTTGAGTGAAAAGGCAAAAAATCTTTGAAAAATATAGAAGAAAGTATCATTATCCAATGATTTCTTTGAAAAAAGACAACTTTAATTTCAAACTAAAGAATCACAAAATTGTAGATTTGCAACTGGCAGAGACCTCAGAGACCACTGAATCTAGGACTATTAACATGGGGTTCAAGGATAGGGGTCCTTTAGATTGATTTCAGGGGTTTGGTGAACTTGGATGTGAAAAAAATGACATTTTTATTTTTACTAATCACCAACTAAAATTTAGTATTTCTTTCAATTATGAATTTTATTTTATTTTATATAATTTTTTTTATTTTTCAGTTCTTGACATACACTTCCACAAGAATTTGAATTCAAAATTTTCTCCCCATCTCTCCCCACCTCCCACCCAGGACAGCATGCACACCATCCACCCCTTCCTCCAGTCTGCCTTCCCTTCTATTATCCACCCTTCTTCCATCCCTCTTCCTCTCTATTTTCGAGTAGGGCAAAATAGATTTTTATACTCCATTGCCCATATAGCTTAATTTCCAGTTGCATGCTAAAACAATTTTTAACATTCATTCTTAAAGCTTTGAGTTCCATATTCTCTCCCCATCCACCGTCATTGAGAAAACAAGCATTTCAATATAGGTCATACATGTGTAACAATGCAAAGCACTTCCATAATTGTTATGTTGTGAAAGACTAACCACATTTCCCTCTGTCCTATCCTGCCCTTCATTTATTCCATGCTCTCCCTTGACCTGTCCTCCCACAATAGTGTTTGCTTCTGATTATCCCTTTCCTCAATTGAGTGTCCCTTCTATTATCTTCCCTCTCCTATCCCCTTCCCCCTTGCCTTCCTGAAGGGTAAAATAGATTTCTATAACCAATTGAATATGTTATTCCATTCTTAAGCCAAATCCCATGAGAATAAGGCACAATTATTTCCTTTCATCTCCCCCCTCTTCCCCTCCATTGTAAAAGCTTTCTTCCTTCTTCTATGTGAGATGATTCGCTATATTCCAACTCTCCCTTTCTCTTACTCCCAGTACATTCCATTCAACAGTAAATTTTATTTATTTTTAGGTATTCTCCCCGATGTTCAGCTCACCCTGTGTCCTCTGTCTATGTGTATGTGTATACATACACAATTACACCCATGTACATATACATACCTACACATATATAATATATACATACAAACATACGCATACACACCTACATATATATGTGTGTGTATGTGTGTATCTATCTATTCTCTCTAACTACCCTAATACTGAAAAAGGTCTCATGAGACTTACAAAAAACATCTTTCCATGTAGGAATGTAAACAGTTCAACTTTAAAGAGTTCCTTAAGGCTTTTCTTTCCTGTTTACCTTTTCATGTTTCTCTTGATTCTTGCATTTGGAAGTCATATTTTCTATTCAGCTCTGGTTTTTTTCAACGAGAATGCTTGAAAGTCCTCTATTTCATTGAAATTCCATTTTCCCCCTGAAGTATTATACTCAGTTTTGTTGGGTTGGTGATTCCTGGTTTTAATCCTATCTCCTTTGACTTCTGGAATATCATATTCCAAGTCCTCTGATCCCTTAGTGTAGAAGCTGCTAAATACTGTGTTATCCTGATTGTATTTCTACCGTACTTGAATTATTTCTTTCTGGCTGCTTGCAATATTTTCTCCTTGGCCTGGGAACTCAGGAATTTGGCTACAATATTCCTAAGTGTTTTCCTTTGGGGATCTTTTTCAGGAGGTGATCAGTGAATTCTTTCCATTTCTATTTTGCCCTCTGATTCTAGAGTATCAGGGTATTTTTCCTTGATAATTTCTTGAAAAATAATATCTAGGTTCTTTTGTTGGTCATGGTTTTCAGGTAGACCAATAGTTTTTAAATTATCTCTCCTGGATCTATTTTCTAGGTCAACTTTTTTCCAATGAGATATTTTACATTTTCTTCTATTTTTTCATTCTTTTGGTTTTGTTTTGTAATTTCTTGCTTTCTCATAAAGTCATTAGCTTCCATCTGCTACGTTCTAATTTTTAAAGAATTATTTTCTTCAACGAGTTCTTGAACTTCCTTTTCCATTTAGTCCAATCTGATTTTTAACACATTCTTCTCCTCATTGGCTTTTTGACCTCTTTTGCCATTTTGGTTAGTCTATTTTTAAAAGTACTATTTTCTTCAGCATTTTGGGGGGAGGGTCTCCTTTAGCAAGCTATTGACTCACTTTGCACGATTTTCTTACATCACTCTCATTTCTCTTCCCGATTTTTACTCCATCTCTCTTACTTGATTTTCAAAATCCTTTTTGGGCTCTTCCATGACCTGAGACCACTGCATATATTTTTTTGGAGGTTTAAGATATAGAAGCCTTGATTTTTATGCCTTCCTCTGATGGTATGCTTTGTTTTCCCTCATCTGAAAGGATGGAATAAAATACCTGTTCACCAAGAAACTAACCTTCTATAGTCTTAATTTTTTCCCCTTTTGGGGGCATTTTCCCAATCAGTTACTTGACTTTTGAGTCCTTTGTCAAGTGGAGGATACACCCTAGGGACCTGTAAGTTCTCAGTCCTCTATGGTGTTACAATCAAAGGTTTGTGAAGAACCACAAGCATTCTTATGTGCCCAGGTTCTGAGAGTAGGATTTCCTCCTCACCATCACCACAAGCTCTACCATGTCAGCGCTCTTCCTCATACCAGGACTGCCACTCAGAACTTACCTGGCTCAACGGCTTGATTTCCCTAGGGTCTTTAGACCAAGGGCTCCATAAGCGGATGTTCCTGAAGCAGTGTCTACTGCCATCCTGGGATCAGGGTCAGACAGCACTTCCCTCTCACTGAGGTGAAACAGCTTTCTTACTGACCTTTGAATTTGTCTTTGGCATTTGTGGGAACTGCAGGTGCTACCCATGATTCCATACCCTGAGGCTTGCTGCAGTCCTGTCCATGCCATGCCACATGGCCAAGGCTGGGCTGTGCTCTGCTCTGACCCCGGTGCGATAGACCTTTCCTGTTGGCATTCCAGGCTATTTTGGCCTGAAAATCTCTTTCACTCTGTCATTTTGTGGCTTATGCTGCTCTAGAATTTGTTTAGAGTAATTTTTTACAGGTATTTTATGGGCTATGGGAGGAGAATTAGAGCAGGTTCATCTTTCTACTCTACCATCTTGGCTCTGCCCCCTCAATTATGAATTTTAAAATAAAACATCAGTCTGAAAAGGGTTTCATCAGCTTCATAAGATTGCCAGAGAGGTGTAAGACACAAAAAAAGATTGAGAATTCTTGATCTAGTCCAACTTCACTTTATCAATGAGGAAATTGAGGGCAAGAAAAGTTAAATGACTTACCAAGGTTACACAAGGGGCAAAATTCAAACTCAGATACAAGTTGTATCCCACTGCACCATGATTATTGATGACATCTTTCTCAGCACTTCCCTTCCAAAGTCTCCCCATTCCTAGGGCAAAAAATGTTATCACTATGTAGGATGAGCAATTATTACAACAATTGAGAAGGGCGAATTATTTTATCCACAGTCACCATTGGTAATAAATAAAGATAAATGTAAATTAATATATGTAATCTTGACAAATAACTTTTAAAAAACTTGCATTAATTCATACTCATTATACCCGTGGGAGGTAGGTCAGTCTTATTAACTCACAGAGAGAAATGAAGGAATTAACCAAAGGTCACACGGTATGGAGTAATGTTTGATGTTCTGGTTACATTGGTCTGTTTTTAATCTAAGCCAACTAGATTCCTTCCAGCTGTTGTAAAGGCATGATCTGCTTTGAATAATGCAAAGATCCTTTCCACTGTAAAAATCAATTTGAGTTTGCAAATCAAGCTACTTTTTTTTTGTCAGTATCAACTTTTGGAAACTGCTGTCATTACTTTGGGATTGTGGAAAGAATCTTGTTAATTTAAAGGAATAGCTGAGAGCCCCATTACAGATGAACCAAGATTGAGTTATAAAATTAACATGATCAAAATTGGAGAGTTGGCACTGTAAAATAGTTCCAATTCATTCATTCTGATGAATAGCACTTAGTCTAAATAATTTATGATGCTGTATTACCTTCCAGTGATAATGTATTGCAGGGCTTCTGCATTTTATATGTAGAAGAGATAAAGCCCTTTAGAGCTTGAAGTTCTTAAATCTAATCTGAGACATGAGGTTTAGATGCAAAATATTTTAAAAGCATCCTTCATTCTGCTTCTCCTTTCTTTCTTTGCGCTATTTTTCCTATTCAACAAATCCAGCCCATAGGTTAAGCTGAGAGGGGTGAGGATAGCTAGAGGAAAAGCATGATCAAGTCTCATTGATATTCTTTCCCAGTTTGGTAATCCTGGGGAGAAGTATTCTTTCTACATATGTAATCAGACATTGTACTACTACACTTATGACATATATAAGACCTATGGGCAACCAACAAAAATGTGTTAGACTAAAAGTCATTTTAAAATTAGAGAAGCAAGCAAATGTGTTAGCATTTAGCTCTCAAAAGAAGAATGATAATTTATGAAAAAAATGCTCCAGATCTCTAAAAATAAGAGAAAGGTATGTCAAAATAACTCTGAGATTTCACTTCATACCCAATAAATTGACAGAGATGACAAAAGATGAAAAGTCAATGTTGTAGAATTACAGAAAGATGGGCATACTAATTTATTGTTGGTAGAGCTGTCAATTGGTATAACCATCCTGGAAAATACTCTGGAATTATGCAAAAAAGTAAGGTCAAAAATGTCTGTTTGGTGTTTGAAGACACTTGCAACCAGGTCCCTTGCTACCTTTCCGTTATTCTTGCAGTTTAAATCAATCTACATACTTTCTGATCTAGTGACAGTCCTTCTTGCTATTACTTGAGAGTGATATTCCATTGCCCAACTCTACACTTTTTAACTGACTGACTCTCATTACTGTAATACTCTCCTTCCTTCCTTCCACCATTATTCCTTTGATTTGCTTCAAGATTCTGCTCTAACTCTATATTCTGCAGGAGACCTCTCCTGGTTGGTCCTATTGCTAATGCCTTCCCTCTAAGATTACTTTTCATCTATTCTGTATATTTCTGTATGTATAGTGTTGTTTGCATGTTTTCTCCTTTATTATAACGTGAGCTCCTTGAAGGTAGGGATTGCATATTTGCTTTTTTTGAATCCCCCTTGCTTATCACAGTGCCTGATACACAGTAAGCTATTGATAAATGCATATGGACTGACTAAAATATATAATCCCCTTGACTCAGAGATTTCACTATTAGTCATGTGCCCTGTGGAAGACAAAAATAAAAGCCTTATATACACCAGAATATTCTCTGCATCATTTTTTTGTGTTAGCAAAGAATGAAAAATAAAATACGAAAATGGTAACTAACATAAGAATAGAAAATAATGAACAAAATATAAGCACCAAACATGGGGAAAGAGATTACTAATGTAAGGAGGCAAATGT
>JAQQSK010008014.1:0-13705 GCA_028658325.1 Potorous gilbertii | reverse complement strand
TTTCCTGATGGTAAGCATTGTTCCTCCTCCTCAGAAAGGAAAGGAGCTAATATCTGTTCCCCAAGAAAATACCCTTCTATGGTATTATTTTTTTTCCCTTTTCTGGGCATTTTCCCAGCCAGTTACTTGACTTCTGAGAGTCCTCTCCACCCTGGCCTAGGTTCACCCAGCTAGTGCTTGGGGTCTGAGATTCCAATGCTACTCCCCAGCTCAGGGCTTTTGGCAGCTGGCCTGGCTGCTATTCAGGGTAAGATTAAATCAGTTTCTCAGGTTGGGGCAGGGCCACCTCCCAGGCTCAGTTCCCTCAGGGGTTTTATGCAGAGACCTTCTGTAATGGAGCTGCTGCCCAGCTCCTGCCTGCTCTGGGAGCCTCTGGTCGCCCCCTGCCTCCTGAGTGGGCCTGAGTCATGGAGACACCCTTCTCCCCTCTCAGAGAGCCTGGAGGTCTCACTCAGTGATCTGCAACACCTGTGGGTGGATGGACCCCCGTGGGCACCAGAGATTTGGTCCCTTAAGCCTGCTCAGATCTGTTCCTCCTGGGACCACAGGGCCAAAGTAGGGGTGGGTTCCGGTCTGGTCCCTTGCATGATGGACCTTTGGTGAAGGTTTTTCAAGTCTTCCTGGAAGAGAAATCTCCTCCACTCTGTTGTTCTGTAGCTTCCACAGCTCCAGAATTTGTCAGGAGTTCTTCTTTACAAATATTTTATAGGCTGTGGTTTTGGAGCTAGCATAAGTGTGTCTTTCTACTCCGCCTTCTTAGCTCCTCCTTTCTTAACTTTTTAGAAGTGTGTTGTGGACCCCTTTGTCCATCTAATGTAGCCTATGGACTTCTCAAAATAATGTTTTTAAATATGTAGAACAAAGTGTATAGGGTTTTAAAGGAAACTGATTATATTAAAATACATTTATCATGTATGTATGCATGTGTGTTTCTATGAGCCTGTTTTACATATACAATAGATATGCTGCATGTGTCTATGTACATATACCCCAAGTTAAAAACCCCTGTTTTAAGATCTCTCCCAGCTCTTAAAATTCTATGATTCTAAATATGAGATCTCTTATGTCGAACAGTATTGTATAGATGTTGATTATCATAGGCAATGTTATTATCTTTTTGTCATTTAGGATACTATGGTGTGCAATGTATTTTTTTTTTCAGTGAAAGAATATCTCCTTATCTGACTGACAGAAACGTCAAAAATAGGAGCTGACACTAGTATCATGCAAGTAGTATAAAATTGTTCTGTTGTATCAGTGATTGAAGATGTGCCATCTAACAATGCAGGCATCAACTTGTCTACTTTTTCAGGAAAGTTATGGGCTTCCTTAAGAAAAAGCTGAATTGTGAGTCATTTAACAGGTCATTTCATTTAAAGGGGGGAGGATATATGGCAGGCTATGCTAATCACTAACAAGTAAACTCCACCAAAGAAAAAGAAATGGAATTGCTACTTTAAGTATGTCAAAAGTGACCTCAAATATATTTTGTATTCCTTAGCAATGCAAAATTTCCTGATTTTACTGTCATTCACAAAAATTGACAACAAAATTTTCATTCAAATGAATAACTACTATGTAAGTTTACAACATAGGGACAAATTTTTTCTCTCATATGTCTGTCCACTGTAAAATGTTTCTAAAACATAGTCAAAAACAGACTCTGATGAACTTTGCCATGCTTACTGAAATTTGTCGGAGAGATACATTGATATTTCACATTAAGCCCCCAAAATATGAGATTTTTCTTGGCACAGCATCTTCCAAACTCTTCTTTTGAATAATAAACTGTCTCTTTATTTGTTTAATTAATCCATCCGAGAACTCTAGTTGGTGAATACCACCTGAGAAAGGAAGGCATGGAGAAAAAGACATTTTTAGTTGTCACTGGCTCGGAATCTTTCCTTCCACAAGAGGAACATATGTGCTCCTTTGGATGCTTAAAACTACCCCCATCTGTTCAGATGCTAAGGAAAATACAGAAAAGTTGATCAACCTTGCCTAAGGGGCTTAAGTGTCATAAAATGATGAGTGTAAATGGGAAGTCTGCAGGAGACTTGAAAATTCCCAATTTCACCCAGCACAAAGCACAGGAGTTGGAGATTCAATAGAGCACCTCTACCATGCTGCTATAGACTATGTTCCTACAAAACATGAAATTTGAGAAAGGAAAGAAAGTGACCAAGAAAAGAACAAACGCATTTTTTTCTGCCAGTTTAAAAAAATCGCAGTTCTCTTGGAAAATTCATTAAATCCTGAAGTAGACAATGCCTTTGAGACAAAGCATCTGACATGGAAAAGAGAATGCAAAGTCAAAGAGTCATCCTAAATGTTGTCATGACCAAAGGGCACTAACTTCATTCTTGTGTGTTGGCACATTAACAAGAGTGTTCCATTTGGTGTCAAAACATCTGGGTTGGCATCACAGCTCAGCTATTTGTTACTGTACCCATGTAACCATGGGCAAGCTAGTGTAACTTTTCTGGCATGGAGTTTCCTCATCTTTACAAAAAATGACACAATTAGACTACATGATTCACTAAGGTTCCTTCCAATACTTAATCTTATGATTTAATCAGCACAGAAAAGAACCATGAGGAACTTGTAGCAGAAAAATGCTGGCCACTTTGGCATCTTCTCAAAGGGAATAAGCCCCTAACTTTTTCTGTACCAGAGTCATATTCAGAGGTATATGATGCTTAAACTAAGTTGATTCTACTAATGGATCATAAAATGAAAAATTTAGAATTGGAAGAGAATTTTAAATCATCTAGTAAAATCCTTTTATTTTATAGGTGAGGAATCTGAGTTCTAAAGAGACTAAATGACTTTCCCAAGGTCATTTAATAAGTGGTAATGGTAGGATTTGAACCTAGGTATTCTAATTCCAAATCTAATAGTCTTTCTGCAACTCTATGCTATCCCAGATGATCATAAGTTCAACCTAGTTGAACATAGATGAAATTGAGGTAAGTCTGTGATCTATAGCAGCTAAATTCTATAACTCAGATTTCAGCAAGAATGGAAATGAATACATAATAAGCTCACAAGCTAATCTTTTTATATTAATTTTTGGATTTAAAAAAGTACTTATTTTCTCTCTAATCCCCTCATTGATCAATTAAAAAATAGAAAACCCTTTTGAAAAAACATGGATAATGAAATAAAATTTGTTGCCACACTGGTCAAGTTCAAGCATGTATATCAAATTCTGTATTTTAAGTCCATGATCTTTCTTGCAGAAAGTGAACAGTATACTTCATCCTCAGTCCTCTGACATCATAGTTTGTCACTGCATTGATTGTATTAGGTATTTCAAAGTTGTTTTTCTTTGTAAAGAGGTCATTTTACAAATTATTTTCTTAGTACTGCTCACTTCACTCTGCATTACTTCAAAGAGGTGTTGCCAGTTACATCTGAAACTCATTTCTTAGAGTACAATAGCATTTCATAACACTGACATAATATATCCATTCCCCCAATAGTTGGACACCTAAGATGTTTCCAGATTTTTATTGCTTGTTTGTTTGTTTGTTTGTTTGCTACTACAAAAAAACGAACTGATATAAATGTGTGTCCCTAGAGGTTCTTTCTTTCACTTCTTTGGAAATATAGGCCTGGACGAGGTACAGCTAAGTCCTTCTAACGTCTAATTCCAAATTGCTTTCCAGAATGACATACCAATACACAGGTCTGCCAATAAAGCATCAACGTGCGTATTTTTGCATGACTCTCTTTTGTCATCTTTGTCAATCTGATGGGTATGAGTTGGAACTTCTCTAATTATTAGTGATTTGTGGACATTTTCTTGAAAAAGTTGTGAATTGCTTGTTTTTGTTCCCTTGAAAGCTTCCTGTTTACATCCCTTGACCATCTACTGGGGAATGATTCCTTGTCTTAGAAATTTAAATTAGTTCCTTATATATTTGGAATATATTACCTTTGTCAGAGAAACTTGCTAAAATATATTTTTTGTCCCAGTCAACTGTTTCCTTTCTAATTTTAACTGGTTTTAACTTGGCTTTACTTATTTTTATTTTGGCTAGTTTTACTACAGCAAAAAAAAAAATATAATCAGCATTTTCCATTTTCTCTTGTTTTGCTCCCTCTCCCTTTTCAGTCACAAATTCTTCTGCTGTGTGCAAATCAGAAAGATAACTTCTTTCTCTAACTTGTTCCTCAAACTTGTTTTTGATATCATCTTTTATGTCTTTGTCATGTAGCCATCTGTAATATATCTTGGTATCTAGTGTTGTTAGTTTCTACCTAATTTCTGTCAAACTGCTTTCCAGTTTTCCCAGTAGTTTTTTTTTTTTTAATAGTGAAGCTTCCTTCAGTTTCTTGGGTCTTTGGATTTATGAAACACTACATTGTTATGTCTGTTTGCTTCTGCTGATTATGTATACAATCGGTTAAACCTCTCTATTTTTTAATCAATACCAAGTCATTTTGAAGATTATTGCTTTGAATATAGTTTCAAACTTGATACTTCTTGGGCTCTTAATTTCTCACCATTTTTCATTATTCATACTGAGATTCTTCACTTCTGTTCAACAATATGAATTTTGTTATTCTTATTTATAGTTCTAAAGATAATTTCATGATAATTTGATTGGTTTGGTACTAAATAAGTCAATTTCAGTAGTAGCAGGATTTTTATTATATGGGCTTGGTCTACTATTAAGTAACTAATATTTATCCAACAATTTAGGTGCATCTTCATTCTAAAGTAGGTACACTTTAAATGATTCATATGGCTTCTAGATGTCTTAGTCAAGGGATGTGAACAGGAAGCTTTCAAGGAAACAAATACAAGCAATTCACAACTTTTTCAAGAAAATGTCCACAAATCACTAATAATTAGAGAAGTTCCAGTTCATACCTATGAGATTGACAAGATGACAAAAGAGAATGCAAAAATGTGTACATTGATGCGTTATTGGCAGACCTGTGAATTGGTATAGTCGTTCTGGAAAGCAATTTGGAATTAGACATTAGAAGGACTTAGCTATATTACTTCCAGGCCTATATTTCCAAAGATGTGAAAGAAAGAACCTCTAGGTAAACACATTTGTGTTATTTTCTTTAATATAATAATCTCTTACTCTGTGGTACATTTCATTTGACAAGTATTCCTTAATGACTTGGACCTAGCCTACATTTGTGCTACCTAGAATACAAAGATAAAAATTTTCTACTCCCTCCTTTCAACAAATTCACAATCTAGAACATGTGATAAAACAAGTATAATGTAAATTGGAAGATGTTAAGTTTGTGAAGATTACAAAGTATCTGTTGTACTCTATTTCATTCCACCTACCATTTTAATAACCTTGAGGTTTTCTTGTATTCTTTTCTCCCCCTTACTGCTCTTAAATAATCAGGTACCAGTCTGTATCAACATTCATTCAAACTTGAAACATCTTTTCTTGTCTGTATTTCCTCTTCTTTATTTCCACTACCACTATATTAGAGCAAGTCCTCATTATCTTTCACCTAGTATATTGCAATATACTCTTTAGATCTTCCCTTTCTATCCCATCACTGCTCGACTCTTCATACCCCATTCAGAAAAATCATTCACATAAATATGATTTCATCCCCTCTCTGCTCAAGTATCTTCCTGCAGTAGATCCCTATGTAGTAATGGGATTCATCTAGTCTTTTTTTTACTTAAGAGTTAATGCACTCTATTAATATATTGACAGCTGACAGTATGCAATGCAAGAACAAATATATCATGTAATATTCTATAGAATATGAACAGAGATATTCACTTAGACTGATGTGAAGGCTGTCTTGTCTTGTCAAGATATGAGCACAGCACATGGAGGGACAATGTGATACCAATGATCAAAAAGTAAAACAGAGGAAGGATACAGGCAATGTGGATGCATAAAGGGGGTGGAGGGCTGTCACTGAGAAACCCAGCAGGATGGAGGAATTTTCTGACAATGAATGGGTAGGTACACTTTAAATTGTCTATAATCTAGGTCTGGGTGTACTTAAGCTACTGGAAGCAAGGACTGTTGAATGATAACCAGTTTGCCCAACATATTTCCTGCCAGTGTCTCTGTTGAGTTTCTTTAATGTGAATTCTAGAGAAGACTCGAATTTTGATGATCAGTTAGGTTATCTAAACCCATTTGTCAGATGCACATGCTAACAATCCACCTTCTCCTCTTTAATCGGTAAGCTCTAGCAAGAGGCAGGATGTGAATAAAATAACCCTTATTTACAAATTATCTTCAATCTTTAGGATCAGGGAGAAAAGGTAATAATTCTACACCTGGTCCTTTTTGCCCAGCTGGCAAAGAAAACTGGAATTAGAATCAAGAAGACTTGAATTTTAATCTGATATCAGATAATTCCCAACTGTGTGACTTTGGGCACACTTGACCTCTTAACTTCACTTAATCTCTATTGTGACAAACCACCCCATTATCTACCAAGAAAACCCCATCACAGAGGTCTATGGGGTCATGAAGAGTCAGACATGACTGAAAACGTAATTAAATAAAACAAAATCCACACAGCAACAATCATGAACAAAAAAAAAATTATGATATGTGTGAAAGAATAAGAGACCTGGATAAAAAAAACTGTTAACTTATTATGTATAGTTTGTTTGTATATCATAGTGAGTATGTTTGTGTGCACCCAAGAATCTTTCCCAGGACATATGTCTGAGATAGAACTTGAGCCCTGGTCTACCTAGCAGCCAGGTCTTTATCCAATAACACAATGCTCGCTCTCTCTCTCTCTCTCTCTTTCTCGCTCACAGATTCAAAGAAATAAGCCAATATCCAGCATGCCTAAAGTAAATTTAATAAACTATAAGACCTTCTTCCCCTCTCTTATTAGTTTTTGTCTGGTTTTCATGAGTTTATATTTGTGGTGCTTCTCTATGTATTCCCAATGACAAGTCATATCTTACTATCTTAACCTAAGAGTAATGGAAACAATAATAGAAACAATGTGAAAAAATAATAAAAGTTAGCATTATGATGACCATAGAGGTAGCATTTATGATCATGAGTAAGCTGACATGTGATGTGGCATTTTTCTGTGAATGTGTGTATCTTGTCACATCACCAAAGGTAAGTTCATCTAATTGGAAATCCTTAAAAAGAAGAAATCATTCCAGCGAAGAAGTTTGATTAGGATCAATTTTCAGCCCACTCAAAATGCCCTTTGAATTTCAGTTATTTTATGTTTTTATCACAAAGTGAAACTATTCTAACTCTATAACTAATGAATAAACACTGTTTCCCTAATGCACTGGCCCTGTACTCATTTGGTCCTTGTCCTTTAAAAGTGTAACGTGTTTGACAATAACAATGAATTTTGACTGAGATTCAGCAAATTTTTTGTAGTAGAAATATAGCATAATGTTATATGAATCAAAATGATTGTACTTTTTACAAAATATAGACAGTATTGTAATAATTCCAGATAGCAATACAATTCTCTTTTATTCTCTACTTAACATAATATAGTTTTGGCAGGGACTACTTAATTTAACCATGAATGCTAAGTGAACAATGAAGAAAAAAGGTGTCCCTTTCCTTTACTTACACAGTATCTCATGTGATCACACTGGAGGTTTATTGGAGCTGGAAAAATTGAGTTCAAGCTTGTATTTTTGCTTACAACTTTACCAAGATGTGCAATTTAACAAAGAGTTATATTTCTGGGATTGGCATCTTTTCCTTTCTCTCCAGTAAAAGGAATAATGCTGCTGCAACATGACTTAGTTGGATACAGAGCTGGTTTGAGAGCTAGAAAGACCTGAGGTTCAAGTCCTCTCTCTTCCACATGTTGTTTGTGTGACCTTAGACAAATTGATAA
The DNA here is from genome assembly GCA_028658325.1 of Potorous gilbertii. Taxonomy (NCBI): domain Eukaryota; kingdom Metazoa; phylum Chordata; class Mammalia; order Diprotodontia; family Potoroidae; genus Potorous; species Potorous gilbertii. Next base: position 5,854 of record JAQQSK010008014.1, on the reverse strand, counting down.
TCTCATTATTCTAGCCAACTTTCTAAGATGATATTACAAAGAAGGTACTCACTTGAATTAGTAGAGCAAGTTTCCTTACCCAAGAGTTTTGTCCAATCAGGTCTAGACTCAATCCTAATTTTTATTTTGTACAATTTGGTACATCTAGTGAACAACAAACACATTTATATATCAAGCTTGGCAAACATTATTTACACTTTTCATTCCTTTTTACACTTTACATTCTTTTCATAGCAAATAGAACTCAGAAAAGAAAAAACAGACTGCTTGCATACCAATTATATCTAAGTTATGACACTGATATTCAGCTCACAACCCTCAAACCATATGTGTGTGGCTCATGGAATAATAAAGACTGCTTTCTTTAAGTTTTCATTAAGACATCATGCAATTTCCTCTTGGTCATGATATACCATTTGCTATGGAAAATGGGAGATTTTAAAATAAATATCTGAACAGACACAGATGGACTCACACTAAGATAAGTGGCTGTCATTCACAAAGACAGATGTCTCAAAATTAGTGACAGACTCTGAGTTACAGATATCTTCTTGAGCCCTAAATAATACCACTTGGCTTGGATTGTAACCTTGTTTAGCTATATAAATAAGTTGGCATTGAAATGTGGCAGAGCAAACCAGGAGGACTATGAATATCTCTATTGGGCTGAATTCTCTAGGTTCTTTCTGTCATTATCTGGTGATAATAGAAACCATTACATCAATCTGTAAAGTCTGTAAAGCGTCCACTATATATGAGTCTTTGTATTGAATGAATAAATTGACTTTAACAAAATTAGATTTGGCAATTATTTTATTATGGATCTTTGAGCATACATTAAAGAGGAGGGTGTCAGAGATAGAAACTAGATAGCAATATTTTATAATTGAGTACATGATGAGAAACAGGAGGCAATATTTGTCATTTGTGATTACCCGTTTACCAAGTTTTGAATATAAGGGAAAAGAGTGGGGGGGAAATAGAGTTGAGTTGTTATTTTGCTTTGTTTTGTTTTTATGGTGGAAAGACATTCCCATGTTTGTACATAGAAGGGAAGGAGTCACTAAATGAAGATAGAAGGGGGAGAAGGAATCATTGATGGAGAAAGACAACAAAAAATGTAGGAGATAGGAAACATGGATAAGAAAATTTTCTTTCACCATAAGGAATGCCATCTCTTCCTCTAATATAGTGAGGAAGGGGGAAGGAAATAGGAAGGGGAATAAGCACTTCTATAGCATCTACTATATGCCAAGCACTGTGCCAAGTGCTTTTCAGATATTGTCTCATTTTGACCCTCATACCAACTCTGCAAGATAGGTGTTAGTATTATCTCCATTTTATAGTTGAGGAAACTGAGGAAAACAGAGGTTAAATAACTTATCCAGGGCTACACAATTATTATTTCTCTAAGACATTTGAAACAAAGTTTTCTTGACTCCATATCTAGCTTTTATAGAAAGAAAAAATATAAATTTTGAGGTAAAAAGAAAGCTCACTTCACAGAGCTCTGATGTTCTCATAATGATGTAAAAATGGAGAAAATAATTAAGTACCTTATCTGGACCCATTAGAAAAAAGGACATTCTGAAGGAGACATGAAGGTAACCTAAAGAGGAAGTTACTACTCCATTTTAGAATTTTTGATAAGCAAAACAGTGTCTGGGAATAATCATATGTACCCTAAATTTAGGAAGAAAAATTTTCATCATTTTTTAGAAAATATCAGTATGTAAGAATAGCTTAAAAGTCTTTAAATTGACTCAAGAAGCTCCTAAAAAGGAAATTACAATGGCATGAACAGAGCTAGTTTCCATAAGGAAAAGAATATGGCTATCTAAAGAGACTAATGTAGTTTCACAGAGAACTCACTGACCAACTTAGATTTTAAGAAAACGTGTACAGAATAGGGAATCAAAGGTAGATGACTAAAGGTAAATAAAAGAAAGTGGTCCAGTCCTAAAAGGATTGTGTGACTGCCATTAAAATATAGAATACAAAAAGGCTGTTTGTGATTGCTAAGAATAAGCATTGGTCTTTTTTACAGTAGGTTAGTGGCAAGATGAAGGAAATGAAAGGAATAAGACTGTTACTTAAGGCAGATTGGACAACAGAAGACCGAGTTAAAAGTGACCTATTCAACTATTAATTGACTTCTAGTTTCCCTAACAGGGATAAAAAGGTGACTGGCAAGGATAAAGTAAAAATAGTCAAGCAGCAGTTGAAATTCAAGATAAGCGAGGAGGTGGTAAGAGAACACACAACTCCCTTCAATGAGTTCAAGTCACTAGTCTCAGACAAATGAAATCATAGGGTAGTGAAAGAACTGGCAGATATGATGGCTAAGGCACTCTTTGAGAAATGAAGAAAAAATATAAAAGTGACAGAGAGAACCTGAAAGTCAAGATGCAAAAAAGGAGTGTAGTTTTTGACATGAAAAAAGTGAGATTTGTTTTACTTAACTATGCACAAATGTTACAAAAGTTATGCCTGCCTTTTCTTTCACTTGGTGGAGAAGAAAGGTAGAACAGATGAGGGGAGATGGGATTTAGGTCTGTCCCCTCCAAAAATTGTGGAGAGAGCAAATGAAATGCTGTACAAGTAGGACAACTATTAAGAATTCATATTAAATCTATGATGTAGATAAAAAAAAAAAGCAAGTTCCACATAATAAAAATTCACAGTTCCATGTACAATCTCCTCCCCATTTTATACTGTATATGGAAATGTCCATCTTATTTGGTCTTGAGTAAGTTTGGAATAAATAAGAGATGTATTTTAAAAAATAAAAGTGTCAGAGATATGGAGAGTGGAAAATATTATGCCAAATTTTTTAAAGGGAAGAGAATGGATTAATCAACTCATAGGCAGGTATACTCAACTTCTATTCCTGGAAAAGTCCTAGAACATGTAATTAAAGCTGTGATCTGTGAACATTTTGAAGAAGAAAAATGTTCTTTAAAAGCCTGTATATGATCTTGCTGAAAACAGAACATGTCAGACTAACCCTATTTTTTTTTTGGAACAGTGAAACTAAAGTGATACCAAGTGAATTTTGTTGACAGATTCTATCTGAATTTTGTCTAGACAGTTTAGAGGCTCTCATACTGTCCTCATGGACAAGATGAAGAGATGTTAGTTAGCTATAAATAATGTATTGGGAAGCAAAGCTTACAGCAGGGACTTTTAACCTTTGTGTGTCATAGATTCCTTTTGCTATCTCATGAAGTCTACAGACCCTATCTCAGAATAATATTATAAAATGTATAAAATTAAATATAGATTTGACATATATTTGTCAAAATATTCTTTAAAATTAGTTTATGGACACTAGTTCAAGAATCCTTGGATAGCAATAGGGATGTAAGAGATGATATCACACCATATATAAATTCATTCTGAAAATTAAGAGGCCAAAGAGTGGATACCATGCCAGATGAGAATTGCTTAAAGGAACTGATAATGTTTAACCTGTGAAAAAGAAAAGAGTGGATAGTCATCAAAGTATTTATGAGAACCTCAGGTGGACAAGGAACTAGAACTGTTTAGCTTGAGCCTAAGGTAAAAAACTGGGATAATTTTTGCACTATTAAAACTGTCCACAAATGTCATGAGCTGTCTCAGAAAGAGGCATGGTACCATATCTCTAAATGTATTTATGCAGATCCTTAAATGACCATTTGATGGGCATATTGTAGAAAAGATTTCTGTTCAATTATAAGTTGGATGAAATAACCTGAAAGATTCCTTCCAACTCTAACATCCTTTCCCCCATGAAATAGATGAATTATTTAGAAAATATTAAAAAAAAAACTGGGTTAACTTCTTATCTTGAAGAACAAGGAGAAAGCTTAGAGTAGGCATTGAGATAAACATAAAAGAGAAGCTATGAGAGAGAAATAATGATATTGCTAAATGATCTTTTAATATCAAATGCTTTATTTTTCTCTGGTTACTGGTAAGTGATCATGCCTTCCTAGAATTTAGCCCTTGAGAGGTCACTTGAGATACTCTAGTCATTGATTCAAAGGATTCAAAACAGAAGAGGACCTCAGCAGTGACCTAATCTAACCCTCTCATTTTGTAGATGAAGGAAAAATAACTTGTCTAAAGTCATGCTAGTAATACCTAACTAATCTGGGATTCAAAATTTACTATGCTTTCCAAATGTGATAATATATATAATCTGTATTTATAATGAATGAAATCAGTGCCACTTCTTTATTTTCTCCAGTAACCCTCAAGAGTCCAAAGGAAAGGAGTTTTTAAAAATCCACAGTTGAGAATTAATACAGTAGACTTACTAGAAAGTGAAGGAGAGGATTTATAAATGTGTTCTGAGGATACAATTTAATTGAATTGTTTAGATTTTTATATGATATGCCCAGCACTTAGTTTGGTGCTTAAAATACAGAAAGGTATTTACCAATTGCTTATTGGTTTGATGGCTGATCTTGTGATCTATGGTAGGAAATAAAGAATTCTCTTTAGAATAAAGATGGGTGGGCGGAGCCAAGATGGTGGAATAGAAAGACTCACATATGCTAGCTCAGAACCCACAGCCCATGGATTTCCTCTAAAAAAGAACTCCCAACAAACTCTGAAACAGTAGAAGCTGCGTAGCAGAGAGACCTGAAAAACCGACCCCAAAGGTCCCTCATGCACCAGACGGGAGCAGAGCCCAGCCTTGCCCCAGCCAAAGCAAGGAGAGGAGCAAGCAGATCCGAGCAGGCTTCAGGGACTGAGCCTCCAGTGACCACAAAGGTCTTTCCACACACAGGAGCTACAGGTCAGTGAGAGAGATGTCTTGACAGGCTGAGAGGGCAGCGGGGTGTCTCGATAACTCGAGCCCCCTCCGAAAGCAGCAGCAGAGGCAGCGGGTGGCCAGAGGCTCCTGGAGCAGGCAGGAGCTCCATTACAGAAGATCTCTGCATAAACTCCCTGAGGGAACTGAGCCTGGGAGGCAGCCCTGCCCCCACCTGAGAACCTGATTTAATCTTACCCTGAATAGCAGCCAGGCCAGCTGCGGAAAGCCCTGAGGCTGGGGAGTAGCATTGGAATCTCAGACCCCAAGCACTAGGTGGGTGGACCTAGGCCAGGGTGGAGAGGACTCTCAGAAGTCAACGAACTGGCTAGGAAAATGCCCAGAAAAGGGAAAAAATAAGACCAAAGAAGGGTATTTTCTTGGGGACCAGATGATTCCAACCTTCCTCTCCAACAATGAAGACCAATGCTTACCATCAGATAAAGACATAAGAGTCAAGGCCTCTGTATCCCAAACATCGGAAATAGGTATCCAATGGGCACAGGCCATGGAAGAACTCAAAAAGGATTTTGAAAATCAAGTTAGACAGGTGGAGGAAAAACTGGGAAAAGAAATGAGAGAGATACAAGAAAAGCATGAAAAACAGGTCAATACCTTGATAAAGGAGACCCAAAAAAATTCTGAAGAAAATAACACCTTGAAAAATAGTCTCACTCAATTGGTAAAAGAGCTTCAAAAAGCCAATGAGGAGAATGCTTTCAAAAGCAGAATTAGCCAAGTGGGAAAAGAGGTGCAAAAGCTCACTGAAGAAAATAGTTCTCGCAAAATGAGAATGGAACAGATGGAGGCTAATGACTTTCTGAGAAACCAAGAAATCACAAAACAAAACCAAAAGAATGACAAAATGGAAGAGAATGTGAAATATCTCATGGGAAAAACAACTGACCTGGAAAATAGATCCAGGAGAGACAATTTAAAAATTATGGGACTACCTGAGAGCCATGATCAAAAAAAGAGCCTAAACATCATCCTTCATGAAATTATCAAGGAAAACTGCCTTGATATTCTAGAACAAGAGGGCAAAATATG